>JASCZI010272531.1:3351-28974 GCA_036250425.1 Stylosanthes scabra | reverse complement strand
GTTTTCTCAAGATTAACCTCGCAAACGCGGCATACAACTCTCTCTTAGAGGCTACTAGGGTTCCTTATCTAGTTGTTCGTTCCTTCTTTTTCTTCTAATCTCTTATTCTAGTCTCTCTTTTTCTTTTCTCTATAATTCCTTCATCATCCTATTCTCGCCCAAGACCCACAACACAAACAATCACAAACAAAGCATACAAACAAGCAAGACATTCATGAAACAACTACCAATTACTTTAGCAAGTAGGCACACCCAAACAATGTAAATCAAATGCACGTGATGCATGCCTGACCCTACGGCTATGATGACCTCACCCGGTCGGTACCATTAGCTAACCCGACCGATCCAGTATATATCCCGGATCACTACCGTATGCACTTCCTTGAGGACAACTCGCTCATTGCTCCGAACGTTTAAGTTCTTTCTTTCTCATATATATATTTGGGGGTTTCATATCTCTATAAGTACGCCGGGACGTTAGCCCTATTGACCCCCCATGGCACGCACTACGCCGGTAGCCCGCTATTGCCATAAGCCGGGTCGTCAGCCCGAAGGCCCCCACTTGTCACTTCGGCTCACGTAATGTCATCTCGGGTGACACTCTTCCTCCTATTGAGGTGATAAGGCACTATACATGAGATGTAGCCCCTTTCTCTTTCTCTTGTGGGATTCTTTTCAAAAAACCAAGTTCTTTACTCTTGGAATCGATTCTAAAGAGGAAGAATCGACTCCAAGTGGGTTTTGCACTTCAAAAAAACCAATTCTGGACACTAGTGAATCAATTCTGGATCACCCCGAATCGATTCACGGGCCATTTTTCTAAACCATTTCGAAAACAGAATCGACTCGGAAAACATCCGAATCGATTCACTGCAACCTTTCAAATCACTTTCTTCTTTGTCCACTTATGAAACGATTCTGGAACCCATCGAATCGATTCGAAACACTTAGAAAAATTTTTCAAGAAAAGGATCATCGTCAGAATCGACTTTGAAGGGCTAGAATCGATTCATACGATGACCAATTGGCCTCTGTGGTAATCTGAATCGATTCTCAATTCATGGGAATCGATTCTTTACTCTCCAAATCTCATTTTTCTTAGAAAATGGCTCAGAGAATCGACTCTGTTGCAGGTAGAATCGATTCTCTGGAGCTCTGCTGCAATTCTGCTGAATTCTCAAGTGTAAACTCTCAAATCTTTTTGCTCCCTAGGCCAATTCTAACTGTTTTCAAAACGTTGTCAAGCACACACAACATGTTTCAAATCTTTTTCCTTAAAACCACTTTCGAAACCATTTAAACCAAGGTTTCGGCTTGCCGAAGCTCACCCAAAAACCTATTTTCTTAAATCCTTTAGAAAACCAACCATTTCTTTGCAAAACCTCTTCTAAAACACTTTTCAAAACCATCCCCACTTTCTCATTTCATACCTCGCCCCTCGAGCTCCTTCTTTCAAAACAATTCTTGCCCCTCGGGCTCATCATTTCGAAAACATCTCTTGCCCCTCGGGCTTATCTTTCTCAACACCTCATCTCGTCTCCCATCTCATGTATAATCCTTCCGTTATCTTTTTAAAACATGCTTGGCACGAAGCCTCCTTTCTCTTAAAACCATTTTCGGCATGAGGCCACAATCATATAAACATCATCATGCATCATCATTATTCATCATCAACCAAGCAATTAACACATAAGCACATAGCATACCCAGCTCAGAATTCTACCCATTCTAACATGTTCAAGGTTACACTAGGTCCACTAGCCTAGTTTATCATGATAGATGAACTCATGCTTTAACGAATCCTAAACCGTACCTGGATTCCAACGCTTAAAGGTATACCAAATGCGTCTCCTTCGCTCTTTGAGCATCCAAGCACCACCATCAACCTCATGGTCTTCCAGAGGTTCACCAAGCTACTCCTAGCTCTACCAATCCTTCCTTAGCATTTTACTCAACCTACAACAATAATTTAACACCCAAACACCCAAATTCCTAAGTTACTAGTTCATGCAAAGTTGATGAACATAGGGTTGGAGTTATCTCACCGGTTTTGACATTGTAGTCTTGAAGCACGGCTCAAGAGCAAGCAAGAACATCACCTATGATGTTGCATTTTCGAAAATCACACAAGGTTAGTAAACCTTGAGTTGAACAAAATGAAAAGGAAGATTGAGTAGGGAAATCTTGATACCCATACCTCAATCCTAGGTTAGATGCGTAGAGGAGGTGATAAGCTCCGCGTAGTCGCAAACGGTGCGTCAATCGGAGCTCCGGATCAAAAGTTATCGCGACCGGAAGCCGCCGATGAACAGTGGAGAATCGATTCAGAATCGATTCTGAATCGATTCAGAATCGATTCAGAATCTCAGTCAATTCTCTCCCAATATCAACGCTGGGAAAGGGAGCAAATGAGCTGAAAGCTCATGTGCTTTCCCTTATATAGCCACTAACGAGTGGTGGTTTCGTAATTTCGCAGTTCGGTTCGTTCTGGACCGGACCTTAAATGCAGGTGTGTGTTTTCGCGTCCTAAACATTTTTGTGATCATTCCTATGTTCTCGTTTTCACTTTGTGTTATCCCTAATGGATCTAAGTCGGTACCATCAATTAAATTAACGGCTCGGGTTTCGGCATAACTGGGGCCAACGGTGTATCCTATTTCAATTGGAAAAATCCACTGAGTCCAAATATCTCAGCGAATTTACGGAATAACTTCCCGAAGTTTGGGTCATGAGAAGGTTGGGGTTTAAATAAAGAATCAACTCATCAGATGTAATAGAGAGGGGAAACGGATATCTGAAGTACCGTATGTCGAGAAGACGAATCCTACGTGTGGTGCTAACTGTCCTGCACGAATTTATATGTAGTGAAGAAAACCAGACTTTGGTGTATTTCAAAGGTTGTTCTTCATCATTCACATGCATGTTGTCCTGATCAAGCTCAGATGTTACCTCAGCATAGGGAGCTCAGCATGCAAGTATTATTGAAAATAATGATCAATGCGGTATTAGACCAAATTAAACATATCAATCGCTTGTGACAGCTGCTGGTGGTCATAATGAGTTGGGATTCATTGAAAAAGATGTCAGAAACTATATCACTAGGGAGATTCGGAATGTGTCAGAAGAAGAAAATGCAAATGAGCTTGGAAAATACTTCTACAAAATGAAGGAGCAGAACCAAGACTTCTTTTATGAGATTGTACTTGACGACGATAACAGAATTAAGAATGCGTTTTGGGCCGATGCAAGGAGCATGGCTGCTTTTGAATATTTTGGAGATGTTGTCTCATTCGACACAACGTATAATTAAAACAGGTGTGCAGATTTGTTTTTCATTCGTACCTATAAATCCGTTTCTGTTTCTATTATAAATCCATTTCTACTTTCTTATTCTGTTTTCATTATAAACAGGTACGATCTTCCTTTTGCTTCTTTTGTTGGTGTGAATTATTATGGGAATTCCATACTCCTTGGATGTGCTCTAATGAAGAATGAGGACACAGAATTATTTAAATGACTTTTCGATTGTTGGCTTCGTTGCATGAAAGGGAAGCAACCGAAAGGAATCATTACCGATCAATATCCACCGATGCCAATCGCCATTCAATGTTGTATGCCAACAACAATCCATAGGTGGTGTATTTGGCACATTATGAAGAAAATTCCTCAAAAATTGAATGGTTTCAAGGGTCATGTTGAAATCGAACAAGAGATGTGAGTCGGATTGTTGTGTGGTCCTCTCTTTCAATAGATATTTTTGAAAGAGATTGGGAAGCTTTTCTTACTAAGCATGGTCTAGGTGAGAATAAGTGGTTGTCTGGTAAGGATTCATTCTATTTGCATATAAAATCCATTTCTGTCTTGCTTATATTTCCGTTTCTATTTTTGACTCTGGTTATATTTTTGTGCATTTTATTAGAACTTTATGAGGATCCTATGGTGGGAGAGCCTAAGGCCTTATAGGCTATTTTTCAGGTGTTGGTCTTTCGATGTGGGATTCATAACATAGCATCACCCTTTAATTAAGAGCCAGCGACCCGACGGCTCCACTCTACGGCACTTCACTCAGCCTTTTTGCCGATCAGAACCCTCCGTAGGTAGCCCTTTTCGGTTTGCCGACTCTCAACGAGAGCACCATTGTTACGAACAACAATATCTTAGGGGAACCATCACCACAAAAGCTAGCTCATGTGGTGGGAGAGCCTAAGACCTTATAAGGCTTTTTTCAGGTGTTGGCGTCTCGATGTGGGACTCATAACAAAAAGCTTGGTTTGGGATAGGAGGTTTAGGATGCACAGGACTTCTTTCTAACGGTAGAAGACCATTTGAAACAATCCGTGACAAGAGGATGCTTTGAAAGGAGCAAGAAACTAGAATTGAGGAAATTAGAGATAGATGAGAGAGATGAGGCCAGGGAATTTTCAATTGGGTCATGCTAGGGTGCTCAAACCATTTTCTTTCAGCAGATGCTTAACTTAGGTGTCGTGCACTTATGAAGCACAAGTGTTCAAGATTTTGGGAGACAACACCTGCTGTTGTGGGGTCCGCAGTAAAAGTTTATAATTGTAGTTAGAGGCTAATGAATATGGTTAGGAATGTGGGTTGTGTTTATCAAATCATGGGCTTGACCTTTCCTTTTGTAATGGGTTACAATCTATTTTCAATGTTTTTTTTTTGGTAGTTTTGGAAATAGGAAAAAAACTTTAAAAAAAATTCAAGAATTTAACGCATACAATAAAAGGGAAAGATCTAACAATTTATATAGCATCGGGGACTCACCACTTCAAGCGTATCAACCCTTGTTTAATAATTACATTCATTATGTTTCTTTCTAAAAATGTAAATTTTAAATTTGAGTTTAGATAAGTAAATTATTTAGATGTATCATATGACATTTATTAATTAAATTAGTAGAAAATAATAATGTAAGACATTAAAAAAAATTGTTATTCCAAGACGTTGACTAAATAAACTATATATATTATATAAAGTATGTATAGTTACATAAATTTTATACACTATTGTGCCTGCAAAAGGATGTACAACATATATTTAATATTTCATATATCGAATTTTCTGACGTCGGTCAATGCTTAGGGTGTATTTGTTTAAGAAGATATTTTTTTTCTCATTTTTCTATTTTTATTTTGTGAAGACAATTTTCATTTTCAAATTTTCAAATTGAGAAATGATGATTGATTTGCTTATATTATTTTCTATTTTCAAATAATGAAAATATTGAAAATAAATTTGATTTCTTTGGTTTCAAGAAGCAAAAGTAGTTGATATATCACTTTTACTAAATTAAAATATATGTGATAACAAAGGTTTTGTTGAAAAATTAATTTGATCCTAATCATTTTTCGATAAAAAATTAGTCACTAATTTTCTTATTTTTGTCAAAGTGAACAAATTTACCAATTTGCCCTTTGGTAGTTAATTATTAATTATTGTTAGTCAATAAATAAAAAATAAAAAGTGTTATTTATTAAAGGGAGAGAAGACATAATAAGACGAGTGTGTCTAAAAGGAGTCCAAACATTTTATAATAGATATGTTAACTTATATAAATTTTTAGGAATATTAGATAATTTTTTATGGCAAAATTATATACATATCATAAATAATAACCCATGATACACATTGACACTAGCCCCTCACACAAAGTTATTATTGATTTCTCAAGAGGAATACATCTTTTTTTATGTCAAAATTGGTTGTTAAAAAAATAATTTATACAAAATTCATATCAAAATGAAACATTGAAAATACATTGTAACCCATTACCAAAAAAAAAAAGTCAAGTCCAATGATTTGAAAAATCCAACCCACATTCCTAACCATATTCATTAACCACTAATTACCATTATAAACTTCTAATGTGGGCTCCATCACAATAGGTGTTGTCTCCCACTGACGCACAATCTTCCAAAATCTTCAACTCTAGTCCTTCATCAGTGCACAACACCTAAATTAAGCATATGCTGAAAGAAAAGGATTTAAGCATCCTAGTACTCACCTTTTGATTTGGGTTCAAGAATCATGGGATATTTCACTAATTTCATTCATATCAATTATATTCATATTCCAACTATTTATAGTAAATAAACTAACTAATTTAAATAGACTTTATTTGGACCCATTTTTACTTTTAACATATTTTTTGAAATTATTTCTTATCATAAATTTAAATTTTGGATCTTAATTATAAACCCTTTTAAAAATAAAAATGAAAATTTTAATATTTACTAATTAAAATTAATACTTTATATTTATGTTTAATTTAGATAATTTATTTTTATTGTTTTATATTCAAATAAGATGAGTTGTAAATTGTTTAGCTGCGAGACTAGAATAGGGGGGTTGAAAGGTAGAAAATAGTTTCAGATATCCAAAGTGTGAAGGTATAGTACATATAGTTAGGTTTGATTTTTTTAAGAACTAATTAGATATAAAAAAATTTTAACTAAATTCAACCAACTTAATTGAATTTTCACAAAAATCATTCATCTTTGCATTTACTAGTTTGTCCCTTATCTTTTTGTTGTTTACCCATTCTTCTTATCTGAACCCTTGAACACGAAGAAAAGGTGAAGTAATCCTCCCATACCTGTGCAGATATATGTCACCATCCATTTTTCTTCTTCTTATCCTGCGCCGTCGCTCAAAGTCCGTTTTTATTTGTGGCAATTGTTCGTCGCCCCTGCATCTTTGACTCCCTCCCCTTTTGTTCAATCGTTCTCCACGGCTTGCTATCCATGTGCATGACGATCTAATTTGCGGCTAACACGTCCAATCATTCTTTCCTTTACTCTTACTTAGTTGTTAGGGGCGTGCCATTTGTTTTGACAGATTTGCTTTATATGTTTGTTTTCCGAATATTCTCTTCTCCTCTCTTCTTGTTTCGGCGTTTCTAATTTTTATTTCTTTTGAAAATTTTTATTTTTCAAATTTGTAATATTTTTTCTGCACCATGAGTAAGTTTTTCTTTAACCCCAAATCGATACTAATTTATTAATGTTGTGGAGTGTTTTAGTTTGGAAACTATGAATGTATATGTTTCTTCGAGTTATTATTTGAGAATATTTGAGGTAACCGTGAAATTGTGGTATACATGTATGTTAACAAGTGATTCTGATGTCTGCATCTTTATTTAATTTCATTTTTGGAATGTACATGTAATGACACATTCTGGCCCAAGTATGCTTCTTCTTGGGTTGTTGGGATATAGCCATTTTCTGTTGTACTGTGAATGTGAATTTTTGTCATCACCTTCATGATAAGGAAATTGAAAACTCGAACAACATTAATTTTCAAAAGTGATATTTATGATTGAATTAACATGTGCCTTAGATCTATGGTGTCACTATTTCTTACAAAGATCCATTAATTTAACATCAGTTGTTGTATTCAGCTATGGCATTTCTGAAGTTCTAAACTAAAAAATTGCATTTTCTTTGAGCACGATATGTAATTTGAGTTTAGTATGCCATGTTTGCTCACTTTTGGTTTCATGTTACAAAGTGATACTTGTAACTCATTCACATGTGACATATGTCATGGTTATTTTTTTGGAAACAATTATCCTACCTACATTCATCTCTACTCTAATGTATGCTTATGATTGGTTAATATTTTACTTAATTTTTTGGTCATGAATTTTCAATCAAAATTTGCACGTCTGATGATTGCTTTATTTGCTATATGACATAATAATTGGAAAATAATGCTTAAGTTGGGTTTTTAAAATGGCTCGGTGTGGTAAAATTGTAATGCAAGAAATAAGAAACTCCATTTCATATGAATTAGTAAAGAACTCTTAATGCATAGTGTTAGACCAATACAACTTCAAAAAAGAATTAAAAGATAATTCAAATACATAGAGAAGCAAAGGTTGTTGACAAAACCGAAGAGAAAAATGGAATTCTTAAGATTGAGTAAGTTTGTATTTGTAGTGAAAAATATGAAAATATCTCATGGCTGATTTTTTCTAATTTTTATTGGCTAGAACACCAAAAGGACAAGATATTGGGGAATTTATAGAGGCCATTTAGCTTGGTATTCAAGTGCAGCTGTAAAGGTCTAAGTCTTCTCTATTTTACTTTTTCTTAATTTTTTAACTATGAATTGCATTTTGTGTTATATGGTGCAGTATATATGATGGTAGTAGAATGATTAGCGTGTCATGATAGGTGAATCTCGAGTTATTATTGTTATGATAGACTCTTTTACTTTTGAGATGCATTTTGTGTCAGGTGGTACAGTATATATTTTGGGAGTAGAATAACTAGTGTGTTATGGTAGGTAAATCTTGAGTTTATAATAGTGTAAATTGCAAAGATGGTCAATGACTAAGTGGCTCTCTTTGATGCTTTAAGACTCTAATGAATGAACTATTGCAGTTCACGTGTATTGCTCTAAAATATAAATAATTAGGATATATTTTTAAATAATAATTAGACCTCATTTATATTTTTAACTTAAGCCGTAATTTTGATATATAAGAAAGTTTATTTGTTTGCATGTAAAATGTTGCACCATTATTGCTCAGTATTACAATTTTCTTAATGTTATTATGAAATATAAATTTTTATTTATCATATTATTTTTGTAAAAGAAATACAAATAAAAAAATGAAGATAGAAAATGAAAGGAAAAAAAACTCGAGTAACTCTAAATGATTTTATAGTGATTGGCATTGAAATAAATTATATTTAAAAATATGTAAATATGATAACATATCATTAGGCAGTAATTTATGTTGTATAGATTTAGAGATATTTTAATTAACAAGGCCTCACCGTGGTATTCTTTCACACTCCAATAGAAAAGACCCTTTCTTCATTCTAACGAAGACGAGTTTTTTTCATGGTTTAACTATTGATAGCATTTTTTTATGTTGATTTAATTAGCCATTCATTCTATTTTATTTCCTACGTTAGCTTAGTTATTTTGATAGTGTATATATAAATATGCTTTTTATTGTTATGTGTGATGATAATTTTAGTTATCATTTTTTGAAATTCAATCTATTGCACTTATATGTGTTTCTTATCTAATATGATTCTTGTAGTGTAGTAATGCAATATTGTATCAGTTCATCCCTATATATAATAAGAGTCGTTTTATAATTATTCTAAAGTTCTCTATTGATAAATTTATACATCAAAATTAAAAGCATGCCTTGTCCTTAGATCACTAAGCCACCCATATTATTGTAATAATCTACCATTATATATACAATTCCGTTCCAAGTCATAGCTTTAGTCAGAGGGTTAGTATTTCTTCTAATACTTTTACTTTTCAAAGTTTAAGGATAATTTATGTCATTCATAAATAATGAAACCATATATAATAGTGAACAATAAAATTGGCAAGCCCAATAAAAAAGTAATTTAAATATAGTCTTTGCACAAATGAGTGAATCTGATGTTCGTAATAATTTGAAATTTCTAAGTTAAATGAATCTTTAAGCGCTTGTTTTTGTCCTCTAGTTATTTAAAGTATAATCTCTCCCTTCATACTATTGTAACATCCGGACACCAAATCAATTGCAAGACGCATTTTTGTGGAGTCGTTAACCTATAACAAGATAAGAAGAAGAAAGTATTTTTTGAGTATAAAGAGAAAAATTTAGTCATAAATTAATTTAAGTGTAAGAAACAGAACTGTTATTTCATAATGACAATTTTAAGGAGCACATTCTTGCATCCATGTGGTAACCCAAATGCCACAGTCCTTCCTACATTCAATTTGTAAGATAAATAGGTTATTAAAGATGAATTTTTTTCAAGTGGTATTTTGTTATAAAATTATAATTTCAAACATACGAGGTAGCCCTTTGCTCCCGTATTTTGGATGGCTCCATAATTTTGTATTTTGAAATTCTTGGCCTATCTCTTATTTCGGGGTCATAAAATGAGTCATTATTAAGCATCATTTCAATGAAGATTCTCTTATACATGAAAAATAAACAACTATTATTTTTCATCAAATTGCATAACTTTTTGGTCAAATAAATTGATTAAATGACTCAAAATTGTTAATGTCAATTTACCATAGTTTCTATTGCCATATTTCTGTTGTGTTTACGCTCTGGTGTCTTTAAAGAGTCTAGCAGAACAAAATGTCCTTTTTCCAGATCCACCACCAAAAGATACCAATACTTGTTCTCGTCATTCATTGGTACAAATATCTAAGCATATATAAAAATTCAAAATATTTAGTTGTATTCAATTATGAAAATTTCTAATTGAAATTTAAATATATTATAATATGCAAAACCATTTAATTAGTAATACCTTGCTAAGTGTTTCCACCTTTCCCATTAATCTCTTGGCATAAGTTGTCCTCAATTTTTCTGGAGGTCTTGTCCAACTAAGTGCAAGTTGCTATAACAATGGAAAAGCAACGTAGTTTAAACTGAAAATAGTTATGTTATTGTAAATTATCGATTAAAAAGAAGTTATGTACCGAAAACGTGGTTGGTAGGAACCAAGTTGTTTGGGATTTAGGTCTTGGGAACCTAGCCTTATAAGTTAACATGCAGACCAACAAATTTATAACCTGACATAAGTTATGATCATTAGAACTTGAATATTGTGCATCACATGCGTCATAGTTTTTTCTTGTAAAAAAAAAAAGAAGCAATTGTAAACATTTACATCTTCGAATATTTTTTGTCTTGGGGCTAGGCTTGCCAAAGTCTCCCTCGATCCAGAACACACGGGTGCGGTTATTAACTCTTCGCTTCTGCCAAATATTATTTGTACATTTATAATGACTTAGGTTTAATTGTGTAAAAATATACTTTTTAGTTAAGTTAAATAGGCAAAATATTTTAAACCATACAACTAAATTTTCATTTGATACAGAATTAACCATTAATAAAATTTGCAACTTAAATGTACTTAATGCGTACTCAATACACACCAACATCGAGCAAGAGTTTTCTTTTTTTTTTTTTAACAAAACTAAAAAAGTTAAACATATTAAGTTTGAAAATAAAATTTATTTAATAATTTTATCCCTTTAAATCTACTGTCTATATTGATGTACATTAAAAAAAATAGACTGTAAACATGATAATATTTTTTAAAAATTAAATTAAGTTTGAATTAAATAGTTGTAGTATAATTTTGAATGAAATTGTTACCTAACATCCAATGAGGACATGTTTGGTCCAAATATGAAAGCAGCCAAGTGCACTTCTTCATCGGTCAAAATCATATCCTCCGGTGGTCTAAATATAATTGGCACCCGCTGTATAAAAAAAATGTAAACTCACACTAATCAAGAATTGTGTATAAATCAAAATATGATATTTAAAAAAAAATATTAGAAAAGGTACATGTATAATTAGAAGCTAAACTCATAGTACTTTACCTCAGGTATCTTTGATGCAGAGTTTCTTCGTGGCAAGGCTTTTGAATTGGATGATATTATAGTAACATACTTTTTTTTTATTGCCGTTGTAATTGGTTTTCCAACTTTTTGTGTTTCCTCAAGCACTTTAAATAATTTTTTTGGTATTATTGAATTTGTTTTTTCAACAATGTTGTCGATCGTATCCCTCTTATATTCCGAACGACTAATAGGGATATCTTCTCTGGGAACGAATAACGTTACATGATGTGACATCACGTCATTCGCGGTTGTCGGCGTAGCATTATATGTAGCATTATATGCTTGAGGAGGCATGACATGAAACATCTGAAGATTATGCATTGGAGGAGGCATTGAGTGAAACACGGATGGGGACAAACCATTGAATACTAAAAACCGGCGGGGTCTGTTGCACGAAGATCCTAGTCAGTGTTGTCACGGCATTTGTCATCTCAGCAATAGCATTTGTTAACAAAACATCTCCTCCTCTTGAATTTTGATCCCCAATTATAATTGAATTGTTAGGCTCCTTCATTGAATTCTTCCTACTGTTCTCATGAATGCTACAGAAAAAAACAATTACTTATATATGATTATTATGTAATGATACTCATTGGATGACAACCTACATCGATAAACCACAAAGAAATAAAAAGTAAGATTGTAAATACAGGGATTGAGGTGTGTTCTTACCTGGACGAGATATCAATGAATTCCATGACTGTATTTTTCCCCTTATGGTCAAATATCTTTGCATCTTCCTTGTGTTTGCAGTTGGCTCTTGAATTTGCTTTTCTACCCCCTTGTTTGATTTTGCTCCACGCATATTTGGAAATAAAAAACTAACTTTTGCATATGCCTTTGTTGCCGGTAGCAAATTGTGTCAACAAAGATAAACAAAGACGTATTATACGTACATAGTTGATATAGGAAAAGCAATATTTGTTTCTATAAGATGATTAAGATAGTGAAAAGTCGTAAATTCCAATAAAATATTGAAAATGACAAAAAATTAAATTCTTTAAGTGATGATAAGGGGAAACGTAATTATTGAAATATTAAAAGACAAATGTTGTTACTTTAAATGACCTTAATATTATCCTAGTTTAATAGTTTAAACCATTTTGCAATAGCATGTTATCAATAAATTGGAAATATCAATTTATTATCGTAACAATTTTTCCTTTTTTTTATTCATTTCTTAATTTGCACCTGTTCATATTCTCGAGTTTATAGTGAATCAACTTTCTTATACGTGACATGAATTGTAATTCAACCTATATGGGCAACCATGTACAAATAAAAGATTAATACCGATAAATATTTTCCAATTTCTTTTCACAGTGAGATATTTTGTGTGATTTTTATTCTAATCAATTGATTAGCACACATTGGCTTGGTTCCAATAAAAAAATAGTACATTTATTAAAATAATTCATTGGATTTTTAATTACACGTAAATATATGACTCGAACCGATATCCCCTCCCATTAAAAGGCTTAGCTTGCCACTACGTTATACCGTTAATTAAAATCTAATAGCCAAATTTATTTTATATTTATTTATTTTATTTTTATTTTAATTTACAGTCGCTTATCCATAAATTAAATATATTGTTATTAAAACACCAAAAAATCGGAGACACAAAAAAGATTATACTTTTATTTTTACATCATTGTTAAATTTAAAATAATTTTTGTTAAATGTTTACAAATTAAAATATAAATACTAAAATCTTTTTTACTGATTAATGCTTTATTTTTTTATTACCCTCAAGATGATATAATATTTACTGATATTGTTGATTCAATAAATATTTGTATATAATAATATAATAATGAAAAATAATTAATGAATTATTAAATCTAAAAATAACAGTTATTTTAGTTTAAAAATAGTCAATATTGACTTTACATATTGTACTTGGGTGGAATTATAATTAATTATATTTTTTGTTCTTCATTTTTATTTTATCTATTATTTATTATAAAACGGTTATTATGGTTGAACCTATAAAATTTTTAACCGGTAGCTCGAACGATTCGATGACTCTTTCGGTTTTCAGAACCTTGTTGTACCCATATTTTGTTGACAGTTAATTAATTAATCTTATAGTAGTTGTAGTCGTATATGAGAAAGAAAATCAATTACCCTACACTGAGACTAGCCTCAACCCAAACTCTAACCATATCTCTTCTAAACTCGCATGTACCCTAAGCCTTTCAGAAAGACATATCAAGGGATTAAAAAAAACATTTTAAAGGCATCGATTAGGGCTCCTGAATGTATGGGCCTAGTCCAATTATGCTCCACCCAATTAACTCGCGGAATAAATGGGTTAGGCCTTTTATGGCCAATTTGTATATAGCATAGGAAATGCCTAGTTAGTAATTTAACTATGACATCCCACAACGAAGTTGCAGAATACTTGTAACGTGGATGAGTCGAGTCGAGTTGGTACTTCCCTGAGCCATTTAAATTATGGGCAAACTAGTTTATCAGATTTTGGACCGTCGCTCGATATGAGCCAACAACTATAGGTTTTATAATAGATGACTTTGAGGAAAGAAAGTTCGAGTAGGAAAATAGTTACATTACTAAGAATAATAAGCTTAACCGATTTGACGACTTTTTTCTAGAATTTGATAACGATATACGTAGGGGTGATCAAGACACAAGCTGACCCGCAACCAAGTTAAAATCGAAGTAAATTTAAGATAGTTATGATATACGTAGGAGTGATCAAGACACGACTTCATTTTAGTAACGGGTCACCTGGTAAATTCCAAAAGCCTTTAGAGTTAAAAAAATATTTTACTATATGCATTAGTAATATAATATAAAATTTTTATACTCATATTAATGCTTTGTTTATCATATTGCCAGGTTAGACCCAATGCCCCAATGCACTATATCAGTGTGTTAGAAATAATATACTTGGTGTATTCTCTTAGATATTCTTATTACGTGTAATATCCTCAATTAAGTACATATAATAAATTGATAATTATTTAATGTCACATCCAGATAATAGAATGAAATAAGCATGTGTATCATCATAATAATTATTAGATCTCTATCCATGCTCATGCAACTAATATGATCACAGAAGCTTTTTATTTTCATTGTTCATGTGTATTCAACACAAAATGTTATTATATATATGTTTCATTCATAGATTTCAATAAATGCATTTTTATATCTAAAAGACATTAGAATATTCAATATCATTAATGTCTCCCATCCTAAAAATCATTATAATGTTTGAATCTTGAATCTTTCAAACTAAATTTTAAGTATTAATGTTTTGAACTATCATATTCAGAAAATTACATCTTTTTCTATTTAATTCATAAATGCTTTATTTTATGTTTTAAGTTTTCTATAATTGGTTGGTTTCTTAATTAATTTTTTAATATTAAAAAAATCAAATATTTAATAACAACTGCATTTTAAAATCTATTTATCCAAAAATTACTTTGGAAAAAGTACTATGTAAGTACCAATAAAGCCAGGCACAAGTTAGTTTAATATTCATTTTCGAGTGCCATGAATTATACCATCTTTAAATAAAATTGGACAACAAAAGACTTTGATTTTGAAAATGAAAAAGAATATGCAGTTAATAATATTACCAATAAATACCACAATCATAATAAGAATAACACTGAAAATAGATGGATAATAAATCACACAAGAAAAGTGAAGATAAATAAATTATTTTTATTGGAAACCATGAAGAATGAATAAAATGTGAGTTATTAGCTTATTTCATGGGAAATGAAAAACAATATGTACTCTGGAATATGTGGCCTTTTGGTTTTCAAGAGTGTAGTGTCCTATAACATTTCTATTTAAATATTCTAAACTCTAATCTTTTCACTGCACATTCATGTTTCATTGTATTTGGCTATCTATTTTCTTAGCATTTTACAAACTCATACTCCTTGAATAACACACAAACTTCTTTCCATCTCATACTAAATCTCAACTCAACATGAGTGAGGTACCACCTGCTCATAACTACATATTTAATTTTCCAAAAGAAATTCTTGAGGAAATATTTTTACGGTTGGATTACAAGACTTTTGCTCGATGCAAAACACTGTCAAAGAGATTTGCATCCAGTCTAAGCCAACAAAATGTTTTGTATATTATATATAAAAGACTTGGCCCTTTGGAAGAACGCTTATTGGTGCATCTAGAAGACTCAAGATATGAAGATGCATTTGGCTGGATAGACATGTATCATGTAGATACGAGAGTTCAAGATTGGTTAGAAATGCCAATCAACTTAGGAGAAGCAGGTTGGTTTTCCATAATTGGCTCAAGTTCGGGACACATATGCATCCGGCATGGCCTCGACCCTGAGGGCACAGAAATAGAAACTTCAATTGCGGTGTGGAATCCTCTGACTTCCGAGGAAATTTCAATAGTAGATCATTTAAGAATCAGCATAAACTTGCAGGAACGAGTTACGCATTTGGTCACCTGGCAGAATCCGTTCACCATGCTATAGTGCACGTATACAATGAAGACAGGAACCAAATGTTCAAGGTAAGGGTACTTTTTCATGGGAAGGCCAATGGAGGACTGCAAAAGAAGCATATCCTAATATTATTGGGTTGGGAGAGGAATCGATAGTCCATAACGGGGTTGGTTATTGGGTTAACTTTGAATTCGTTAATAACGTTCAATTATTACTTACTCAATTGTAGATGAAGTTTGGAATGAGATCCTCAATCCCAATGATGCAAGATCAGGAGGCACCGTTTGATTTCATTAGGGACAAATATCAACCACGTACTACAACAGTAAATGGCCAGATTTTGATGTTATCATTTGGCACATTCAAACAGACAATAATTATGGTGGGAGCTTTGTGAAGTGTTTAACAATTGGAGGGGTGCAACTAGGTGAACGTCCAAGGGCCATGTTGGCAGATGATTTGCCTATAAAATCAAAGTATGTGAGTCAACTATTTATCGCTGGAGTTGGTGGGGTTGCCATTACAGAAATGTCTATATTAAAGAAGAATGCAACATCCGATGAAAACCACTTGTGTTTTCGCAAGCGTTGGAATCATTTAGTAGATATAAAAAGTGAAATAATCCTTACCCCAACCATGCTACCAGTTTCAACAAAGTTTAAGGTTTAAGAAGGTGGTTCAAGTTTTAAATTCCAAGATCAACTGTGTCATTTGGGATTATATTGTTCTTTTGTCATTTCAGTTGCTTTTATTTATTTTTGGTACTATATTATGTCTTGAATCTAATTGTTGATTTCTCTTCAATTTAAGTAAATTAAGTCTTCGCAAACTAGTTAAGTTTCCATTGACCAACTGAATCCTGTAAGTTTAATGAGAAAAAAATAGTAATATTTAAAATTCTATTATTTCATATTGAACCATTTATCAAATAATATAATTAAAAAATATTTAAAATTAAAATTAATTACTTTCTAAACTTTTAAAATATTCATGCAATATTTTGAATCGTCTATATTATTAGTTAAATCTCAAGAGAGAAAATGGATAAATTTAAAACAAAATTTATTAGAAAATAATTATTTATGTTAGCATCCTTTAATAATTTAAGAAGTTAAGTTATGGATTTAGAACCTTCTTTGTGTTGGTTAATTAAAGACTTTATATTATGTTGTATTATATTATATATAATTTTATTTCATACAAATAAAAAGATTAGTATGTTTTCTATAAAATATTAATTTCAAATATTTAAGTATATAATTACATATTTAAAATTATAAATATGCTTTAAAATTAATTACTCTCTCTAATTTCAAGAATATCAATTAAACATACTCTCTAATTTCAAATATATTAATTACACAATTTCTCACTCTTATCCTTGTGTTCTAATCTGAACCACTTATTTAAATTTAATAATTATGTTTTTTAATTTCTCACATGTGAATAGCTTTTTCTCTAGATAAATTCTCTCTTTTTCTCTCTCTCTTTATATATATATATAGATATGGAAAATTCTAGCATGATAACACCATTCTGATCTTCTAGTGATGACACATGAGTTAAACTTATCATTAGGTGACAAATGAAAAATATATCATTCTAAATTTATGACAGACACATGCTTTCATACTCAATATTAACACGTGTCAACAACTCATTGAATCAGACAAATATTCTCATTAGAAGATAGCTATAATGTCCTTATAATAGACCTTCCTCGTATAGATAGATACTAAAAGTAAATTGTACAAAAAATTACCCTTCACAAAGCATGATAACTCTGACACAAATTACTTAATAAATAATGTCACAAAAAAATTTACGTAATAAATAAGGCTATATAATGTAATGAATATTTTCTCATGATTAGATGGACATAAATTGAACTTATATGAATACGAGATGTAATTGTCTCGGTTAACCTGTACTAGTTTATAATTTTGTAAAAAATACTATTCATTCCATTTTGTTTCTATCTTGAGATCCATTCACCCCAAGATGAGAGAATTGTGAGCTCCCAATACCTCTTAAATTCTGCAAAATTTCAAGAATATAAAGAATAAGTACAGAATTGTGCCAATTTTAAAATTGTTAACCTTGCTCGGTTAATCTTATGATGACATACCGAGTAAAATTGTGGATACATTGGCATCATTCCGTGATACGGATTCAAAAACTGATTCGGGTTCCCTCCAATCCGATATGATGTGCCATCCGCACTCTACAACGAATAAGAAAAATTAGTAGCCTTATTAAAACAATTCAGGTAATACATTGGAAAATTAACGTGCATGAACCTTATTTCCTTGTTATACATAGGCACACCACCAAATGTTGAGTACATGTTCGGACATTGAATTTGAACATAATGGGGATGTGATGTTACTGCATTTATTCCACCACAATCACTGAATGTCCCATTTGCATGCGGGCATCAAATGGGGTATTAACATCAGTCGTTACATGACCCGACTTGTTGCCTAATTGAGCAACTTGCACACCAAACTGTAAAGAATTGAATTAAATTAATATCACATGCACAATAGTAAAAGAATCCTTCTCACCCTGGAATATGTTCGGAAACCTCTCTTCATTGTATGTTATCATGAAATAGACACTTGATTTAACAAAAAATATAAACTTACGTTCTTTGTAACGTCATTCGCAGTGTCAACACGACCATCCTTACCACCAATTCCAGGCTTAAAAAGAACAAAAACATTTAACATAAATAAATTGTAAACCAAATAAATTATTAAAATTCATAACTCAACCACATTTCTCATCAACTCTCACAAATATGAAGTATGTTATATACTACCCACCATTTCAGCATCATGAGAAACTTTACCCCTTTTAAGGGGTTTATAATTTCCATAACATCCCACATCGATACTTTTTGACTGTTCTTTCCGCTTGTGATTCACTTCCTGTATCACAAAAAGAAAAGAATATTATTATAATAAACCAATGAGAATAGAGACGTAGCAGGCATATGAAGAATGAATTGAGATATTATTGAACAACAACCAGTATATAATAGAACTGCCTTTTCACTCATAGCAGCCTTTTGTGTTTTCCTAGTCGCGTGCAAAATATCTCAATCACTTGCTTTCATTTCCATAGCATCCTAACAATTTACGATAAAAAGGGTATGAAACAAATTATTATAAATTATAGTTCATAACTTGCAGTAACTCCTAATTATTTAGGGAAATGTAGGTCCTAATTAAGTCAACATACTTGAACTATCAAGAAAAAAAAGCATATTACAATTAAAATTTAGAATAACTCACGGAATGAGTGGCTTCTTTAGTACCACTTGCATTATTATCTTCACCCTTAATACTTTGTTCTTCTAATTGACTTTCAGACGCATCTTCAAAGAATTTTGTGCATTTGCGATATGTATATCCTACTTTCTTACAATGTGAGCAACGCCTCCTTTTCTTACCTCGCATATTCTTTGTTGGTGCACCCTGCGTCTTGACAACCAAAGGATCCTAAACATCTCCAGTGTGCACAATCGGCTTCCTTGGCAGTCCTTGTTGCAGTTGTAACTTGTGTAGCAGATTTACTATTTCACCTCTAGTCTGCACACAATCCATATAACTCTTGCACGCTAGTTCACAAAGTTGGTTACAATCAGCCGCTAGTGCCCCTATCCTTAAATTAAGGGTTTTCTCGCAATCTATGGACCCTGTTGCGGCATTGTATATGAATTCACTCTTCCCGATTTTTGTCCATCTTTTGTAAACAAGGCTGTTTGGTATAATATCAATATGCAATTGCTTCATTGCAGAAAAAATATGCCTACAGGGATATCCTGACGTCTCAAAGAGTCGACAATCACATGAAAAGTGCCGTGTATTCTTATCATGCACAACATCACAACTTTCTTCGGGTTCGCAAAATTTTTCTGTCTTCAAAATCGTTTGTTCATCATCTTTTGCTTGTACATACACATTCAAAGTACCTGATTTCTCAATCTCACCCCTCACCTCCTTAAAGATGGTTCTAGTGTACATCTTCACAGCAAATCTCTCCATCTCCTTTAATGAGGTTATTAACGTGGCATCGCCGTAACTAGGCTTGAAGTCAGCCACGACTTCGTTGTTTCTATACCCACGCAAAATAGTGTCCATGTTGTTGACAAACTCAATGACGTTGTTTCTATTATTTACATAGGCCTTGATGAATGAGTTTATTCCTTCGCATTGTGATGTAGTCCTAATGTGCCCAAAGAATGTTTCTCGAAGATACGCATGTGCCCACATCCTCTTATTCTCGTAAGTTTTTTCCACCCATTTATTTCCATGCAAATCATAAGTTTCTACAATGTCCATCCATTGATCCTCAAACTCTTCCACCTTCATATTTGAGTACATAATAGAATTAAATTCCTTCTGGAAAGCTGGGTTTTTCACCGCATCGCAAGCATTTTGCTGGAGAAGCCAAGCACACAGCCTATGCAACGAATTTGGGAAAACTTGCCTGATAGCTTCCTTCATCGCAATGTTGCCATCCGTCACAACTGCCCTTGGGTGCTTGTTACCCATTGCTTCCAAAAATGTTTCCAACACCCACCTGTATGTACCTAATGTCTCATCCGATAAAACAGCACACCCAAATATCGCTGTCTGAGCATGGTGGTTAGAGCCTGAGAAAATTACAACGGGCTTGTTGTATTTATTTTTCTTGTAGGTTGAATCAAATGCGATCACGTCGCCAAAACACTCATAATCAATTTTGCAACAACCATGAGCCCAAAAGAGGTTTGCCAACCAATTATCTTCATCCAAAGTATATTTCCCAAAAAAGAATGGATCATGCTCTCTCTAGCCTCTAAGGTAACTTATCCCTGCATTTGCATCACCACCTCTAACTTTTAACTGCTTTTCTTTATCTATGTAGTAGTATAAGTCCTTCTTTGTGAATGTAAGTTGCTCAAATCCACCCTTCTGGCCAGCTATATATCCCATGATATGGCATGTTCTGACTCCAGCCTTATGAAGATCGTCCACCTGAGCTTTGTCTGTCTTGCTAAGATAACGATTCCTCGGTAACAAATGTGGAAACATATGATTGACAAGATCATGTTTGTGTCCCTCTTTAAAAACAACAACGATCCATTTTGATATCTTACGGTCCAATCGAAATCGAATTCTGGCAGGGCAATTGACACGGGTGACAACCCTTGGCTCCCTAATTCTATCAACCTTCTCAGTGTGCTTCTTGTATCGATTACCCTCTATGTTGCATACTATTTGGCGCATCAGAATCTCTCCATTCTCACCTCTCTTGGCATCATCGAGTCTTGTTTCAAACCCATGTAATCTAGCATATGTACAATAAAACTCATAGGCCTTCTCAACGGTTTCAAATTCAAGATCCAGTATCTCTTCACGTTTCAAATAAGCAACTCTATTATATTCATCTTCAGATCCATATCCACTCTCAGAATCATCAGAATCATTAAAGTTCATAGTCTCGTGCATTGTATGATCTTCATTCGAATCACTTCCGAACAGAGTAGGTTCATTACGGTTCTCCTCATATTTTTTATCCATCTACAAAAGGGGAAAATTATCAATAGCAAGCATCAAACAACAACTGTGAACTTAAAAATAATGCATACAGATAAAGTATATATCAATAACAAAAATATGTACCTAATTGAATATCAACAAAAAAATATATATATATATCTTAAATAGATCATGATTCAAACCATAATCAATCATAGCAACTTTTTTTTCCAATTTGGGCAACAAATATAAAATTCTTCATAGGATATAAAAAATTAGACTTCATTCGAGGAAACAAGAAGTAAAACAACACTTAAAATTACAATCAAAATTGAGCCGCAAAATATTCAAGTCCAAAGCAAATTTAAAATGCATCACCTGGGGTAAGAGCCACCAAAAGTATTATTTCTATCCAAAATTATGGTAATGCACGCATTCAAAATAAAGTCACAAAAAAAAAGAGAAACATGGCTACAATGTTGCGAATTTTCATAGGATGAGTTAACCATTTACTATTAAAGATTATAGCAACATAAAAACATAAGGATGAGCAACAACTAAAATCATTTAAAAATGTCTCCCCAGCAATAATATTCACTAAAAATTTAAGGATTTACTTGTCATGTCTAAAAAAAAATTGATAGATAATTTTTTACATGAGGTCAGATTCATTTTGTTACGACATAATTTTACAAATACATAATCATCTTGGAAATTCAATTTAGGCTTTATTAGACCTATACTACATTTTAACACCACTCATGAAACAAATACATTTTGTCAACATAGGTACTGAATTTCATTGAAAATTCATGAAAAAAATGAGTAAATCATAACCATGGCTTGAGATGGAGATGAATGTGTTGAGGTTCAAGTGTGAGTAGGCACTAAAGTTAGTCCCACGTTGAAGGAAACAAAGAGAAGTAAGGAGTTTATAAGATGAGAGACCCATTAACTTGACACCTTAAGGTTTTGAGTTTGATGTGGTGTCTTCTCATCTTGTGTTCCCTCACTTGGTTCCTCCCATGAAATTAACAAACATGGCATAAAGATTCACATTAAGCAATGTGCTAAAAGGATATGCAATTCTCTTGCCAAGTTCTAAAGTAATGCAAAAATTGCAGAAAAGGTAATAACTGAACTGAAACATGGATCAAACGTTGCAGATGTATATGTATTGTATTGATGATGACTTACTTTATTATTACAACTAAAAGGACCATGAAGACATAAAGATAAAGCGCATGTTAATTCATTCATAAATGTTGATTTCAATCAATTTTTAATGTCAAGTTTTTGAATTATTCATACAACTCAATCACTCAAATAATTTACATTCACAATCCAACGAAAGACTAGCTATACGGCTACGCCATCAGCTATCCCAACAACCCGAGAAGAAGCATACTCTGGTCAGAATGTTTCATTACATGTACTTCAAAAACATAATTGGATAAAGCAGCAGAATCACTTACTAACATACATGTATACCAATATTTCATCGTTTCCTCAAATATTCTCAAATAATAAATCGAAGGAACATGCAAATTCAACGTTTCCAAACTCAAACACTCCACATAATTACTGAATTAAATTTGGGGTTTCAAAAAAATTAAATTCATAGAGCAGAAAAAAAATTCCACAAAACTGAACAATAAAAAATTCCAAGAGAAAAAGGAAACGTCATGTACCTGGGCAGCAAGCAGTGAAGCACGCTTGAATAAAAGGGGAGGGAGTCAAAGATGAAGGGATGATGATGAACAACTGTCCCAGTTAGAGACGGACTTCGAGCGACGGCGCAAGATAAAAAGAAGAAAAAGGGACAGTGATATATCTGCACGCATAAAAGGATCTAGTTGGCTTCTTCTTCTTCGTGTTTGAGGGTTCAAAGGAGAAGAATGGGTGAACAAGTGTGTTTTTGTTGGGAAAATAGATTATAAAGATAAGGACCAAATTAGTAAATTCACACTTGGCTTTTGAAATTGCATTTTTTTTAAAATAAAAAAAGAAAATAAAGAAAGAGAGAGAAACTAACACGATGGTTAACAGAGTTAGTGGTGGGACATATAAAACTTTCAAATGGACCAATCAGCATCTGACAAATGAGAATGGGTACAAAACCCACACTTCATCAATGGGTACAATAGAAATCACCAAAGAGAAATTCAGAACTTAATAATATAAAATAAATATGCTTGCAACTATTTATTCATCTATTAAAATATAATTATGAGATGACAGTTAACAAATGATTGACAAGTGGTAGCTCCATTATGCAGAAATAAAATGTTCAATTACTTTTAGAGTGAATTTTAAATTAAAAATTTTGGTTCCAAAAGTGAATTTTTCAAAATTCAAAATACTTCATTACACATTTATCAATGATAAACTTCCTTCTCATAATATTATCTTATATTTTGAGAATATAATATTTCAAATTGTGTTTAAAATCTAAAAATTTTAAATGACAAAAATATTTCAAATTTTTATTTTATTTTTAATAAATAAGTTTTTATTTTTTATTTTGATTGTGAAATATTATGAATTAGAAGTTTATTAACAAAATACAAATAAATAATTACATAGATTGTATAGATGGTAAAATTTTGAGTTTTAGTATTATATAAATATATAAATATAAATATATAAATATAATATAAATTATTATTAAACTTAAATAAACTAAAAATTATATTGTATTATAATCATATACCCATGTTAATAGCCTAGTTTTGTTTTCCCCTTGAAGTAGGAGCTGTCCGCTCCTCATGTATCTGCCTGCGCGGGAAACCAACTTTTCGCATATCTCTTGCGCTGAACAAAATCGCTTCTGGTGCCCTCTCCTGGCTCTCCATCAGGCGCATGTTTGCGCTGGAAATGGTCGGTTTGAGGGCGATGCCCTGTATAAATATGCATGAGTCTCCTAGCCCATTTGTTCGTATCTGCTTCCCCGTACCGAGGTGCCTTCTTTCTTCATATCCATCAAATGGTTCACGCCTATAAGGTTGCCGCTAACGATGCTGATTTCCCCCATTTTTCCATCCTATAAGTAGCGGCTCGCGGATTCGGCCTCCATCTCGTGCCTTCGTCATCGTTGTGGGTGATGTTAATTTCTGCCAATCATGGTGAGTTACTTTTCCTATTTCGCGTTCCCCGTTGCGTTGATTGGGTTCTCTTTCTGTCTGATTTTTTTTTCGCATTCGATGTCTCTGTCGTCTACCGTTTTCCCCTTGACACAACCTCCAGTTAGGGTTACCGTTCCAAGTTCCGCTGTGGCTGCAGAGCGTCGTTCATTCACTCTCAACCTGCCGTCTACAAGCCATTTCACACTCTTAAAGTCGTTACCTTCTGGTTCTGAATTTTTTCTAGGTTACTCATGAAGCAGAGTGTTGCAGTTGTTCCGCACCGTTTCTATAGTCGTTACCAGCGTCGCCTTGGTAATCGCCTTACTTTTGTTAATCTTCATTATTTGGACTTCATTATTTTCTCCGTCTTCTATATGCAACATGATTTCTTCCTACTTAGTTAATACTTTGTTTGGAAAAGATAATAAGTTAACTAAACTGCTTGCTCTTCATAGTTGTTATTTAAGCCTCTTGCTTGTTTCTCATGACAACTCAGATGTGGAATTGAAAACGACAGTGGACAAGAACTCTTTTCATTATGGCTTAATTTATGTGTGTTTTCTTTGTAGCTTTCTTTCTCTTTTTTATTTTTTTATGTCTTTGCCAGAGTCATGTATAACATAACCAACTGCCTTCACATGGGCCTTTGCACATAAGTTGTTACACAACAAGTTCTTTGGTCATGTTTTTCCAAAACTTGGAGATGGGCACTTCAAGTTACCCCTGTGGTGAATATGTTCTTTTTCATTAAGTTGTTTTTGTTGCTCATGCTATTTGACATTATAATCTTGTTTGGTGTTTGCTGCCTCTGACACTATTTGCAATGTTATTGCTATATAGTGTTTAGTTCACTTGACTCAGGATTCAATCTCCTTGCTCAACCTTTCATCGTTTCTGGTATGTATTGTTCATTTAATTCCTTTTCCCCCTCAATTAATTAATTAAATTTTATTTGTTAATTTTGAAATTATGTGTTGGAAATGAAATCTGTTGCATTTGGAGCTAACTATTGTGATCCTATTGCACTTCAATTCTTTTTCTTTTAAACTCTCTTTGTTTTGCATATTCCATTCCTTGGATGCTATGGTAAGGC
>JASCZI010272530.1:0-23727 GCA_036250425.1 Stylosanthes scabra | reverse complement strand
CTTTTATATATATATATATATATATATATATATATATATATATATATATATATATATATTCCCTTGTCAAATGATATATATCTTCTTTGATTTTGATTAGATTTTTTAATTTTAATCGAGAACCAAAATATACTTCCTTCTTAACAGATATTTTTCTTATATATTTTGAATTTACTTTTACTACTATTTTAGTAATTTACTCTAAAAACTAGCAACCAAAGCACATGCTGACACACTGACATAGGCAAATAGCTACCTGCGGTGTGAAATATTTTTGGTCTAAAAAAATTTTGACTAAAAAAGTGATAGAACGGAATTGAGTAGTTGAGCAGACAATAAACACGTATTATAAACTATCCAAAAAATCTCAAGTATACTGGTACTATTAATTTTTAACCATTGATATTGATGAAAAAATTATATAATATATAAAAAATTAAAATCAGCAGTTAAAAGTTAATGATATATTGATACATTCATATATCTGAAATTTTTCCTAAACTATATCATCTCATGGTATTTTCATCACGGATTCCAAAACAAACTTATATATGTACCATTTTTTGTTCTATAATGGAAATATATAGACATATAACATTTACCCGTCATACTTTTTCATGTACACATCCGTCCATTTAGGCTACAATTATATTTATATACATTTATACACTTTGGCATTTGTACCGAAGTGTGCACCTGGTTATATAGATCTCTTTAAGGTTTCAAAATCTCATATCCTAAGGTCTTCCTTCACCTGCACAATGAATTCAATATCAATAATGAATCTGTAACATGTTCTTTGTCAAATCATTCAACCCATGATTATCATAGAAAATTGCATTCAGCTAACAAACATGGCATCCCTTATTATACAGCTCTTTGAAGACTACAATCCCCGCCTTAATAAAGAGCGAACAGTAACAGTGCCATTACGCGACACGTGTCGATCTCACAATCGTTCGCACACCTAATCCACCACATTGAGGATGCATGTGAGGAGGTAAGAGAAATA
Source organism: Stylosanthes scabra (assembly GCA_036250425.1). NCBI lineage: Eukaryota > Viridiplantae > Streptophyta > Magnoliopsida > Fabales > Fabaceae > Stylosanthes > Stylosanthes scabra. The sequence goes on along the minus strand of JASCZI010272530.1, from coordinate 22,715 downwards.
TGGTGCTAGATTTAAATAAAAATTGAAAATTGATTCCGCAATATTGTCATCTTTCGTAAAAATTTTTGAAACAAATAGACAGCTTGCAAAAGTCAAGTCCAAAAAAAGAAAAGACAGCTTGCAAAAGTAGTAATTCTTTGTCACTCTTCTCTTCTCATACACACACAGCAGCTCACATACTAGGTAACCTCATATTCTGAGCAGAAATGGAAAAAAAAAAACATGGCTGAGAAGGAGCATTTTCTGGCGACGTTCACTCTATTATGGGAGATTCCAACCAAATACAATACCAATGAGGTTTGGTATATTGAGATGATCTTGCTAGATAGCAAGGTGAGGTCTTTGTTCGTTATAATGAAAAGCAAGTGTAAAAGTTCCAGTCTTTCGGTTGTTAAAGGCATTCTGAATCGAAAAGGTTTGGTTTTTCTGTTTTGCAGGGGAACAGTTGCACGCGATTCTTCCGCGTTCACTAATCAAGAGGTGGGGTAAGATACTCAAGGAGTTTTGCCTGTAAAAATTAAAGTTGGTTCATTGTCGTTGGAGACAATGGGAAGTCACAGGCAACGGAAATTGATTTGGTACTCACATTTTCAAACAAAACGCGGGTGACTCCTGTGGCTAACTCGACTTTCCCACTCGAGGCTCTGAGGTTGAAGTTTGTTGCAGACCTCCTGCAAGAAGAAAGGATAGATGACGCCGAGCTGTTCGGTAGGTCTATGTTTAGTGTTCCTGCATTTCAACACTCTGTGATCGTGGTCCTTCACTACTTCAAAGCAACACACCGAAATGGTAGGTGAACAATGACTATTTCTATATTTGTTGAATGATATGTCATATTAATTCTCTGACGAATTGGGACAATTTTTTAATTTGAAATTAGGGAAAACAACCATGCAGAACAATTTTGCCCTGTCAAAGGTCCACATCAACCTGGAGTTGGACGAAGTGGTTGCTTTCAGGGAGAGGTTAGATAATTTTCTATTGGCTTTGAGGGTAATCTTTGATTTGTTGTAGTTTTCAGGGAGAGGTTAGATAATTTTTATCAGTGGATTTGGTATACCATTCGATTGTTTTTCCGTATGCAGGGCACAAACAATAAAGATTTGTTAAATACTTATCATAATTTGTGTGTGAGGAACATTGAAAAAATCATCTTTAAATTTATATTGGTGAATTAATCCAGTAAATGCAATGACTTTATCTGAATAATGTGTGGAACTGTGGATTTGTTGTTCTCTTCGATTGTTTTCAAGTTCACAGGGTACCAACTAAAAAGAGATGGTTAAGTATTTAACAATATTGTAGGGGCAGCATCTTCCCAAAAAAAAAAAAAAAAAACACTGTAACTTTAGTATTAAGACTAGCTACTTCAATAGCTAATTATTTTTCATGAAACATGGCATTTGTTCCATAAAACCCAATTTTAGAGTGACTAATTATTCACTATTTTTATGGATTGTAGCCTGCTGAATGGTGGAGTTGGCTCTTCGTCCAGAATTAGCCACGTTTCGTCGCACAGTGGAGTGTCTGCAGTCGAATAACTCAGTCAACCTAATGCAATGGTCATGAAGATTGATCATGTTGTTAAGTGCACTGAGGTATACTCTGAGAATTCAATGAAACTAATTTCCCAACTCAGTTCAATAGATAATAAAATACATATTATGCCCCATGCTAATAATTTGAGAAATGTTACTTCTGGTATAGGAGTGCCAGCCCTAGATTGCTGGTAGTATAGTGGCATTGAACAATGGAATGCATGATTGGTATTACAGTGCATGTGGAAGCTGCGGCAAAAAGGTGGAATGTGCACCAAAGGGCAAGTATGAGTGTGGAAACCAGAAATGTGGTCAGACTAGAGACAAGCCCAAGTTAAAGTGAGTAATTTCACATACATTCAGTTTATTTGAGTCAATTATCTTATTTCAACTATAACATAGATCTAAAAAAGAAGAATTATATTTCGCGTGGGATTTGAAAGTCAATAAACTGGTAGAATTTTATGAGTGAGAATTACCCCTGAATAGGTTCGTAGATCTGGGAACTCCCTAGATGCCTTTGCCCATTTTAAAAAAATAGTTGCAGGAGGTGATGAGATCAAAACTTTGAAGCCAAGAGAAGCAATCAAAGGATCTAAGCCATTTCATACAAGGTCAGGCATGCTGCACAATAGTCAATCAGCCAAAATTTTGTTAGAATTGACGATAAAAACAAAAATTGGTTACAACTTACAAACAAGTTTACAATGGGTACTAGTTATGGATCTGATTAACTGCTTCATAATAACTCTTCCTTGGGTGACGGGGTGTGACCAGTCGATGGCAGGAGCAAGGAGAAGGACCTAATCCAAAACGCCGAAGCCATAGAGCCGAATTACCAACTGAGTTTTAGTGCGGTCGATGGAAATGCGAGTCCTAAACGGACATGTGGAGTCAACGGGTTAGTTGGGGGAGACTGGATTCCCATTAATTGACTTGGATTTTTAGTAGTATGGCTGGCATTTATTTGTAGCTCTGTGTTCTGTACTAAATTCAAAGAATATGTTAATTAGATTTTAAGTCTCACCAATAGTTAGTCAACAAAAAAATGTTTTATCACTAGATCTTTATCAAGATTGAAATCTCATGTTTCCCTTGCTACCCATATGTTAACAAAATGTTGTAATATTAGCACATCTACTAGGAAATTCCAATACATATGCGACTAAAAAAGAAATAAAATCAATGAACGGCGCCAATGGGTATTAATCATAGCATATACATATATAGATATATATGTTTACATCCATACATATGCGGTTGCAGCACAGCACAAATATTCACATTAGTATCTATCCATGTACATATCCTTTTAGATCAATTTTACAATTACATGCAAAGGCATATAATAAACATAAGAGGTACATCGCATGGCTAAGCAGGCATCTCACGAAATAAAGTTTTATTCAGCAGATAAACGAACAAATTGATTAATTCAAGTGGCTTTCTCTAAAGGTAGCATGCGTGTGGATAACATTCGACGAAGAGATTAATACAATCAGCTCAATGCAACTACCAGGTACCCGCGCAACGCGCGGGTGTTAACCTAGTGTCTTCCTGATAGTTGGGAAGTGGAAAAGTATCAATAACTTGTCAAACAAGTCAAAAAGGCAAGAATTTTTCTTTTTTTAAACAAAAGAGTATCTTTCTTTCATAAACAAATAACAATTAAATTCAACCGAATGCGTGACAAAAGCAATGATTGGTATTAATCATGATAGAAAAGAAGTGCATTCTTTTTAGTCCTCTTATGGACTAATTATATGAGAAATGCATGAAGATTGTTGAGTAAATAGATAAAATAAACAATGCTATTCTATGGTATCACATTGTTAATCCAAGTTATCATGAAGACTCCACAAATTATCATAATATGTAAACTCTAAAGATTTATAACAAACCACGGCATAGGCAGAACTGTGTTGTTCTGTTGAATCCTTAACTAATCAAACAAAATCAAGAATACTCATCAATTATAGAAAGATTTGGCCCAGAAGGGAGAAAGCCCAATAATTAACCTTATTTAATAATAACTAACACTGATTGAAATTTTTCATGGTTATCAAGTATTAATCTCCTGACCATAGTGCTGCAGAAAGCAGTTGCAGAATGTGATGATAAGCAATTGATGAAGGTGCAAGTCTTGTATCCTGCTTTCATTTCAAGGCTTTGCAAACACTTTTTTTCAGGTGTAGAAGGGAAAGGTTTAACAATGGTGGGAAAATTCAGGTTTAAACCAAAATCTATCTGACAGGGGCAGCGCCAAACCTAATTTTCTCACAACCTGTGCAATTAAAAAGGCAATACCAAAGATACTCCAAGCAGGTAATAATATGCAGAAATTAAGAATAAGAGACACAAAAAATTTTTATGGTGGAAAAAACTCCCAAAAGAGGGACAAAAAACCCACGGGACCTAGACCAGCAAAATCTTCCACTATCAATAATAATGGGTACACAATCAGTCTTCCTAGTAGCACTAGGGTATCTCAACGATCAACAAAATACTTCATCACAACGGATGGAATCAACATAAACCCTTCACAAAATGGGTATCTCAAATCAGACATAAGAGAAGGCAATAAGACTAGTAAGTTATATCTTAATGTTCAACACTACACCAGGAATAACATACTAAAATTTCATAAGAAATGGAGCAAGTTTACCAAGTCAAAATGTACACTTTAAAACTGCCATTTTCCCCAATTTTCTCCTTCTCTTCGACGCCTTTTCTTCTCTTCGGCGCCCTGTGTTTCTTTCTCTCTTTTTAATTTTAATTCTTCCAATCCCTAGTTGTGGCTTATATGCCACTTCTCTTTCTTTTTTTTTCTTTTTTTTATTCAAGTTGTGGACCCACTTGTTTGGAGATCCCACCAACAAATCCCCCCTCCCTAAACCCGCCTTTTATTTGCAGGAGTCAAACTTCACTGCAGGTAAACTCTTAGTCATCATATCTGAAATATTGTCATCAGTATGGATCTTCTCAAGTGCATACTCCTGCATCTCCAGCGCTTGACGTATCCAGTGATACCTCACCTCTATGTGCTTTGATCTGGAATGAAACGTTGGGTTCTTCCTGAGATGGATAGCACTCTGACTGTCACAAAATAGCACAAACTTCTCTTGATTGATACCCAACTCCTGTAGAAATTTCTTCATCCACAAGAGTTCCTTAGAAGCTACAACAACAACAATGTATTCAGCCTTTGTTGTAGACAAGGCAACACATTTTTTAAGTTGAGATTGCCAAGACACAACTCTCCCTATAAAAGTCATCATATAACCAGAAGTAGACTTCCTTGAATCAAGATCCCCAGCCATATCTGCATCTGTGTAACCATCCAACATAGGTTGATCACGTCCAAAGCATAAACATACTTTAGAAGTACCATTAAGATATCTGAGAATCCACTTCACTGCTTGCCAGTGTTCTTTGCCAGGATTAGAGAGAAAACGACTAACAACCCCAATAGCATGAGCAATATTCGGCCTAGTGCAAACCATAACATACATTAAACTGCCAACCGTAGATGCATATGGAATCTACTTCATTTCTTCTTTTTCTTTCTCACTTGTAGGACATTGCTGTGAGCTCGGCTTGAAATAATTATCAAATGGAGTACTGACCGGTTTGGAATTACTCATGTCAAACCTCTCTAAAACCTTTTCAATGTACTTCTGCTACAATAACCACAGTTTCCCATTCTTCCTGTCACGAGTAATCTTCATGCCAAGAATCTTGTTTGCAGGACCTAAATCCTTCATAGCAAAGGATTTTCTCAAGTCTTTCTTAAGACTTTCAATCTTCTTTGTGTCATGACTAACAATCAGCATGTCATCAACATAAAGCAAGAGAAATATAAAATCACCATCAGATAATTTTTTGACATAAACACAGTGATCAGAAGAGGTCTTACTATACCCATGATAGTCCATAAATGAATCAAACTTCGTGTACCACTGTCTTGGAGCTTGCTTCAGCCCATATAAGCTTTTCTTCAACTTGCAAACAAGCTGCTCCTTTCCTTTAACTGCGAAACCCTCTGGTTGCTCCATGTAAATTTCTTTATCTATATCACCCTGAAAAAATGCAGTCTTCACATCAAGCTGCTCAACCTCCAAATTCAAGCTAGCTGCTAACCTAAGCACAACCCGAATAAAGCACATCTTCACCACCGGTGAGAAAATCTTTTCAAAGTCAATATCTTTCTTTTATTCAAACCCTTTCACAACCAACCGAGCTTTGTACCTTGGTTGTGAGATATTCTCATCTACTTTCAGCTTAAACACCCATTTATTCTTGAAAATTTTCTTACCATTTGGCAACTTCACCAACTCAAAAGTATGATTCTCATGCAATGATTTTATTTCGTCTTGCATGGCCTTCAACCGATCTTTTTTATGCTCATAAGACATAGCTCCCCAATCTCAGTGTTCATCACATACTCATAAGGAGAGTATCTGTGAGAGGGATTACACTATCTAGTAGTTCTTCTCAATTGAGGCTCAATTAATGGTTCTTCTACATCTGGTGGAACTTCTGCATCTGGCACCTCAGGTTGAGGTGTAGGATCACCATGCAAATCAACACCATCATTATCAGCTTGTACATCTCCCACATCAATAGGAGGACCAGTGGAAGAACTGGGCTCATCATCAACACAATGTCTAACAATTGTTGTTGGCTTATCTATCTTCTCAAAATCTTTAATAGTTTGGTCTTCAACAAAAATCACATCTCTGCTTCTAATTATTTTCTTACTCTTAGGATCCCATAACCTGTAACCAAAGTCTTCGTGACCATAACCCATGAAGATACACTGCTTTGACTTCCCATCAAGTTTAGACCTTTCATCTTTTGAAATGTGAACAAAAGCCCTACAACGAACACTCTCAAGTGACTGTAAGAAACATCTTTCCCTCTCCAGTATTTCTCTGGAACATCACAACCTAGTGGAACTGAAGGAAAAAGGTTGATCAAATCTACTGCAGTCCTCATTGCTTCACCCCAAAGGCGGATTTTGGCAACTTTGCATGAGAGAGCATACACCTGACTCTATTATTGATAGTGTGATTCATTCTCTCTGCAACTCCATTATACCGAGGAGTCTTAGGAACTGTTTTCTCAAGCTTGATCCCATGTCCTTTGCAATACTCTTCAAACGGACCCCTGTATTCACCACCATTATCTGCTCGAACACATTTCAACTTCCTTCCTGTTTCTCTTTCAACACTTGCATGAAAGTATTTGAAGACATCGAGCACCTGGTCTTTAGATTTCAAAACAAAAGCCCAAACTTTTCGAGAATAGTCATCAATAAAAGTAACAAAATATGTTGCACCTCCTAATGTCTTAACATCCATAGTGCAAACATCAGTGTGAACTAAATCTAGAACATGTGATCTCCTATGAGGTCCAGAACTATGAAATGATACTCTAACATGATTTCCAACAAAACAACGGGTGCAAGTAATTAAAGTTGTACCTTTCACTGGAAGTGAATGTTTCTTGGCTAAGATATTGATTCCTTTCTTACTCAATTGGCCAAGACGCATATGCCATGAATCAGAAGAGGAATCATCAGCTACATTCACATCTTATTTGCACGACTTTGCTTGCAACCAATAGAGTGTAGAGTGAGTATTGTCTTCTTTAGCAACAATGAGAGCCCCTTTGGTAATCTTGCAATTTCCACCACCAAAGGAAGTACAATACCCTTCTTGGTCCAATGCCTTCACTGAAATCATATTGAACCGCATATCTGGCGTATGCCTAACATTCTTCAACTGCAACTTGCATCCCAAACTAGTTTCAAGCCACAAATCTCTCATACCAATGATGTCACACACCCCTTTATCTCCCAATTTGATCTTGCTAAAATTTCCAGTAGTATACAAAGTATAAAAATTCACGTATCGGAGTTACATGACATGAGGCACTAGAATCCATAATCCAAGTGGAATCATCACAGAAAAAATTAACATAATTCTCATCATAAGTGATAAGAACATTATCATAAACAATAGCAGCAGTTTCATTATCACTTTCTTTACCTTTATCTTCATTTATTCCCCTTGACTGTTCTCTTTTCACGAACCTGCAATTCCTCTTAATATGCCCCGGCTTGCCACAATGATGACAAGTGAAAGTGAACTCTTTCTTTGGCGGCTTGGACTTTCCTCTTGACTTGCCTCGACTCTCTGACCTGTCAGTACTATGAGGTTTTTTAGATTGGCTTCTCCCCCGTGACTCTGAAACAAGTGCTTCTTACTGGGATGAGGTATTGATCAAACCCCGCTCTTTTCTTCTAGCTTCTTCATTCAACATGCTCTTTTTTACCATTGACAATGTCAACTTCCTTTTTGGAGCTGAGTTAGTCAGTGTCACAACCAAAACTTCCCAACTATCAGGTAGAGAACTAAGCAACAACAAGGCTTGCAACTCGTCATTCAGAGTGATCTCTTTATTCGTCAACTGATTCACAGTTTCCTGAAAAATACTCAAGTGCTCCGTCATTGATTTACATTCAGTGTATTTCATATTGACCAGCTTTCTAATCAAGAAAGATTTGTTCTGCACATTCTTCCGCTCATATAAATCTTTTAGTTTGTTCCACATCTTCTGGGCATTAGTTTCAGTGTCAACATGTGGATACACACTGAGATCAAGCCATTGCCTAATCAAAGCAATGGTCTTCTGGTGCAACTTCTTCCATTCAGCATCAGACTTAATACCTTTGGCTTTATCTTCCTCAATGGGATCATACAAGTCCTTGCTATACAGCATATCTTCATTGAGGGTCTTCCAAATAGAGTAATTTTTGGAATCCAAGTTGACCATATTTGGCCCATGCGTATTATTTTCCTCCATGTAATAAGCACAGAATAAACAACCAAAGCTCTTGATACCATTTTGTTGGGAAAATTCAGGTTCAAACCAGATTGTTGTTCTTCCTTCCTAAATGATGTGGTATTCTGATAGTTCGATGGACCAGGCTAACATTCTTCCGGCGAGGTCTGGCTTTTGCAGAATTTGTTTTAGCGGCTAGTTTGTTCTTAACACTATCGGGTGGGCCTGAAAGTATTGCCAAAGCCTTCTGGCGGCCACGGTAACGGCGAAAGCTAGTTTTTCCAATTTCTAGTACTTCAACTCCGCTCCTTGGAGGGTTTTGCTTACGAAGTAAACAGGTTCTTCCAACTTCCATTTTTCCTGCACTAACGCTCCGACCACTGCCTCTTCAGTGGCGGCTAAGTAGATTACTAGAGGCTTTCCTTCTTTCGGTTTCACTAGGATTGGTGGTGCTGCTAAGTAATCTTTAAAGCTTTGGAAAGCTTTTTTGCATTCGTCCGTCCACTTGAATTCTGCCTCTTTCTTCATAAGCTTGAATAGCGATGCTGCCTTTATCGCAGAGGCTGCTAGGAATCTTGAGAGCGCTGCTAGTCTTCCGGTTAGGCTTTGCACTTCTTTTAATCACTTTGCTTGCTTCATTGAGATAATAGCTTGGCAATTTTTCGGGTTCGCCTCGATTCCTCGACTAGTTAACATGAAGCCGAGGAATTTTCTGGCCTCAACCGCGAAAGCGCATTTTGCTGGATTGAGCCGCATCTGGTGCTCTCGGAATTTGCTGAAGACTTTCTCCAGGTTTGGGATGAGATCTTCTTCGACTTTTGTTTTTATCAGTATGTCATCCACGTAAACTTCTAGTATGCCGCCTATCAGGTCTTTGAATATCTTGTCCATGAGCCTATGGTAAGTGGAACATGCATTCTTCAACCCGAACGGCATTACTTTGTAGTAAAAGTTCCCAGTAGGGGTGATGAAAGCTATCTTTTTGCGAATCTGGGGGTACATCGGGATCTGGTTGTACCCGGAGTAAGCATCCATAAAGGACAAGAACTTGTAGCCCGAGGCTCTGTCTACGAGGCCATCGCAATGGGTAGGGATCTTTTGGACATGCTTTGTTCAGGCTAGTGTAGTCTACACACATTCTCCATTTTTCATTGCTCTTAGGGACCATTACCACGTTGTTGAGCCAAGTGGAATATTTTACATCCTAGATAAATCTTGCTTCCAGCAAATTCTGCACTTGCTTTTTTACTTCAGCTGCTTTTTCCGGGCTCATACGCCGCAATTTTTGTTCTACCGGCTTGTTTTTGGGTAAGATGGCCAACTTGTGGTTGGAAAAATTCGGGTCGATTCCTAACATGTCAGCTGCTGTCCATGCGAATAAGTCTATATTCCTTCTCAAGAAGTGGGTCAGCTTTGTTTTTACTTCCTCCGACAGGTTTTTTACTATCATTGTAACTTGCTCGGCTTGTAGTCCAATCTGGACTTTGTCCAACTCTCCTTCCGGTTGAGGTCTCTCTGAAATCTTTCTTCCAGGTCGCTCTAGGTCTACGAGATGGACTTTGGCTGCTGTGTCTGGTTTTGTGGATCTTGGTAGCTGCTCTTTGGATTTATGCAGCGTGGCGCCATAGCACCTCTCTGCTTCCGTTATATCCCCTCTGAGTACTCCGACTTCACCACCGCTAGTGATGAACTTCATGGTGAGAATGGATGTGGCAATGATGGCCCTGACTTTGTTCAAGGTGGGTCTACCGACTATTTCGTTGTACGCAGAGTTGTGGTTCACCACAAGCCATCGAACCTTCACATTTTTTGTATACAGGAGGTTTCTAATGATGATCCATAGGGTGACAAAACCATCTGGTGTTATCTTTCTCCTGAAAATCCGACTAAGTCGTCGGAGTGAGCTTTCAAATCTTTCTCCATGAGCCCGAGTGCATAGAACCATCTCCGGAATAGGATATCAAACTCAATATGTAAACTCCATGTTAGAAAAAGGGTTCCTAATTATATAACAAACTCTTAAATTGTGTCAACAACTACATTTTATATTTAAATTTTAAAATTTTAAAAACAATTAATTATGACAACAAAAAATTAAGAATTAAAAAATTCTAATGTCTACACTTGAACACATAAATCCTTATACTCAATCTTTAGATGTCATATTAATAGAGCAATTTCCCAATTGCATTATCATAAAAATAAAGATTAAAACAAAGATAAAAATAAAGATACTATTATTTATATATGTATTTATTTATTTTTTTCTTTATTTATTTTTCCTTTTACTGGGTCATTGTCTACATTCTTTTTTATTAATAGTAATACGGAAATTCTATAATGAATAGTGCTACGGAACTAAAGTTAGGGAGTCAATAATTAAATTATTATCCAAAATTTATATGAGTTATCATCCGTAACTCATATATCCAAGATTAAGTTATCATCCAAAATTTTTATGAGTTATCATCCGTAACTATGTGTTGGCTCCCTATTGAGCATAATATATTAGCTCCCTAGTCTTTTTCATCTATAATATATGGATTTGTACCTGAAAATAAACTCCCCTCCAAGAGACATCACAAACAAAGCCACAATCCACAGAAAGATTCTTTCAAAAAACAAGCACGATCCATCAACAATCAAAGTCAATGGTTTTTAAGGTGGTCCGTAGAAGTTTGGTGAATCAGTAGTCCTTTAATAATTTTTAAATTATAAGTGTTATTGGAGTTTCAGTAATTACTAAAATTTAACTTAAAAAAATTAAAATAAAATTAATTTTTAATCATTCTTCCCTACATTTTTTTTAAAAGAGTAATTAATAGATATTAATAATTAATTTTTTTCGTAAAACTATAAATACATTAATTATATTTTCAATAATAATAATAACGAAGATGACGAAGTAATATGTTGTTTAATTTGAAGGACTTAAATAATAATAATAATACAAAGACACACAAGCCTGTCCAGCCACGGAAATAATAATAATAATAATAATAATAATAATAATAATAAATAATTTTTATTATTATTATTAAATTTTAGAATATTTTTAAAAAATAATTTTTTATTTAATTTGATGGATATATCTGAATAGGTTTTGCAATATTTATTTTTAATATATTTGGGAATTTAATTATTTTCATAAAACTATTAACACATTTATTATAATAGCCAAAGTTGTAATTATTTATGGTTATAGAATTTGGAGACATAAAATTGTGTTGAATATGAATGAGATATGGACAAAGATACTGTGTGTTAATATTGAATTAGTATATAATTTGTATTTTTCTAAACATAAATGACACATAAATATTAGTAGAAAACACAATTTTTTTTCTACCTTATAGTTAATCCCTCTCAACTTTTTATATTTAGATTTTTTATCATTTTATTTTTATTTCTAAATATTATGAGAAGAAAAAGTAAATTAGAATATAATTTTTTTATATAATTTGTTCTATCTTGTATCTTGTTAGCAAGGTCAATTCCCCCAACGAGGTATTACCCGTGAGAAATTACTCGTTGGGTGGATTAGGATATTTTTTCGTAGGGAGAAGTACTCGCTCGTGGATATCCATATAATACCCACGAACATAAATTTACATAAATATTAATCTCAAGTTTTATTTTGCTCTCCTAACTAATTACAGCTTAAGGAATATTATTAATAATAGTTTTATTATCATAAATTGAGCATGCATTGTTACATAACACAACTAAAAAATAAAATGATCGGTTTTGACCAGTTCAACAGTTTCTTACCGATTTTTTAAATGACATTTTTTCTTGTAGACTGAATCGTGATGATAGTCGGTTCGCAATTTGATCGGTTCGACTGAACAATCCAATCTGACTCTCAGAATATTTTTCTAAATTTAAATTTAAATTTTAACCATATAGCTCCAATAAACAACATTAATTTTAAAATGATATCATGAAAGAAGATACTTTGAGATAATAAGGAAACATTATTAGAAAGGGATGTCTGGGTGGTAACAATTTTGAATAACAGTAAAATTGAAAGAATTTATTTGGAGATAAATAAAAGAAATTTCAAGAGTATTTAAGGATTTTAAAATTTTACTTTCTGATTCATTTGAACAACCTTAATTCTAAAAGAGTAATTACTATTTAAATTTATAACTAAATAGCATATTTAACTCTAATAAAATCAAATTCAATTTTTTCTTTTCTTTCTAATTCAAGAAAATAAACTTAATTGTATTACAAGTTTTTTCTCATTTTAAAATTATCTTAAAGTGTATTTTCGTATTTTAAAATCAAACTTAAATTATAAAGACATTTTAAATCCATACAATAACATTAAATCTTAAAAATATATTTTAGACATAAAATTTTTAAATTTTATATTATTAATTCAAATTTTTAATTTTATGAATTTAAATAACACTAATACTAAAAAAAAATTTTGAATATTTAATATGAATAAATTTATTCTTTTAAATTTAAATATAAATTTTTACTCTTTAAAACAAATAAATAAAGCTAATCTAAAAAAATAATTATTTTTATTATCAACAAAAAATATTTTATTTTTAAAAAATTATAATAATTCTACGTGAACAAGTGGTTTTCGCCTACCATGTGCAACCAAGTGATTTATTTCTATGCTAAATAGAAGATAATTTTGGTGTCAAATAGAACTTTATTTAGGTGGATTTTTTTATACTATTTGACATCGAAATAATATTTTATTTAGCATAAAAATAAACCACTTGATTGCACTTGGTTGGCCAAAACCATTTGTTCAAATAATATTACCCAAAAAATTAAATCAAATGTCTAACACTAAATAAAAATTTAAAAATAAATGAACATATATTCTCTTTTTTATTAATTATAAGCATTTATTATTTCTCTTATTAATTAGGAACTACTAAAACTCGTTATACTTTTACTTTTAGAAGAGATCATTGATTTACCAAACTTGTAACATGTCCAATCAAAGTCCCTCCTAACAAAAAAGCCCCCACAAGTTAATTAATTTCAATTAACTCTAATTAACTACGCCAGACATATGAGTCACAACAGGTAAAAGGCTATCCTTCCTGACATCATTCTCTGGCCAGTTTGTCCCTCTCTAGAGCAAGCACACGTGTTAGTTTGTAAATGGAGACACGCCTCTTTCATCATATGTAGAGGCATCTTATTTTCTTCACCGAGCATGACTCTTATTAAAATTGTCTTTTAAATAATAATTTTATGTGAACAAGTGGTTTTGGCCAACCAAATTCAACTAAGTCATTTATTTTTATACTAAATAAAATATTATTTCGATGTCAGATAGAACTTTATTTATATGTAATTTTTTATACTATTTGACACCGAAATAATATTCAATTTAGCATAAAAATAAATCACTTAATTGAACTTGGTTAGCTAAAATCACTTGTTCAAATAGCATTACCCCAAACAACAATAATTGTGTTTGGTAAAGAAGCTTTTAAAATTTAAAAAAACCATAATAAATATAAATATAATAATAGATGTAAATATTTATTAATAAATGAGGTTATATTAGACTTTTTAATTTTGATAAAATAGTTATTTGTGCAAGTCATCTTTGAAAACTCAAAGTACAAGCACAACGTCTTTTTTATTTACCAAACACAAAACGAGGTGTTTGTGTTTTTAAAAAACTTTAGCACCTCTTCGAAAAATTTTACCAAATAAAGCCCTAGATAGGTGCCACTTGAGTAACTTCTGCAAAGGCCACATTCAGTGAAATCATTCAAGTTGCAGCAAAAAATAAAGAAGCCATGGTGATGGCGAAAATAATCTGTAAGTGAGGCAGATTAATGGAAGCTGGAATATGCCATGAAGGAAGGCTACGGAAGAATGAGTGTGTAAGGATGCAACTAAATCCCTTTCACCAATTGGACTACTCAATAAACCTATACAAGTTCCAATTTTGTTTTTCCAAATCCATACTTAGCCCATTCGTCTTTTTTTCTTGTGAATTTACCATTTCGGCCACAGTTTAGTGAACGTATAACTTACGCAATTCACCCTCAAATATGGCGTCATTACTCGTCCCTCCCATTCTCCGTCGAGTCAACATTCGTCTCATCTCCGTAAATACACTTGTCCTAACACCATTGGTTTACTCCACCTGGTTACGTTTGGCCATCAAAAGAGGTGATGCACCAGAGTCTGCACCTTGGAGTTGCTCTTGACACTTCATACTGTGTTAAGAAACCTACCTAGAAATACCATAAATTTGGCAAATATTTTACTTGAGAAATACAAATAGGAGAGTTTATACGTAAACTTGATGAATATTTACAGCATAAATAAATCTAATCACACTTCTATTAAATTCATCTTCATAGTATATAAATACATAAAGCTACTTTTCTAACACTAATTGATCTGTCTGTTAATCTTTCAACACTAACCAACTGAAAGTGAGCTCTTGTCTCACATATAGTAATATTGTTCAACTTAGTTGACTTTGTTTTCGTACCTTTTCTGTTTTTAATATTTTTATTTTTATTTTCTTTATTTTTTTGTCTTCTCAAAAGAACAATAGTCAAGATTGAAGAAGCAAACAGACATCTGGTATAATATTGTTGGAAATTGGAGCCTCCCAAGTCACCGATCAAATGCTCAAAACTAATAATTAACGAACGAACATTGTGTTGGACCAATTGAACATCAAATCAATAGGGTAACATGTCTCAAATTCTGATCCTCCGCACCCGAACACAGTTACACAAATTTATAAAATAATAATGAATCAAATACTTTGGTGGAAAGGTAAACCAAAGTTTAACATTAATGATCAAAAGGAGATAAAGAAAAACATTAGGAAAGAAAGTTACAAAATTCAAATGTGGGACAGATTTTGATCTGATCCACACCTTGTTCATCAGTCAATCTCCACTAGTTTTTCATTTGTTTAGAATAATCAAGGAATGAATTTTTCCCCAACTGTAGCATAGTTGTGAACATGGTTGACTATTTGAAAGAATATAATGCTAAGCATAAGAAAGAAAATGTCAAATTTTAATTTTGAATAAATTAAAATAGGACACCTAATCTATACTTCTAAATTTTATGTAAATACTAAAATTAATCTTCACGTTAATGTCGATGTCAACAACAGTGAGAATTAAACTCACATTTAGCCGGTAATAATTAAACTTCGTCCAAATTGAACTTTATTTAAAGATTATTTTTTGTGCAAAGAGAGTTTCAAACTCTAAATAATGAAAAAGGAAAAATTTAGCAAAATAATTTGTACAACTTCGATCGGCATTTTATTTAAAGATTTAATATGCCGCTAGCCACATACACATAAGAGATAAAATTTGAATTTCAAATAGTTAGTTAAGCAAATAAATGAATTACCTAGCTCCTTCAACATTCCAAGGTGTTCAAAGGAACAATATATATATATATATATATATATATACACGGGAACAGCTTCATAGGCACACCATAAGTGTTGCAGACACACAGTTAATATCAATTATAACGATGATGAGTAGTGTGGTCGTGAATGTAATTAATAAGTTCCATTGTTGCGTGTTGGAAGGACACTGTTTAATTCTCTGTCGGTGCACATGTAGCACATATTCTATAACTTACAATATATATATAATAGGATGAAATTAATTCTGATAAACTTGTTGGCCAAATTAAAATATTTTACACAATTATTAAATTATATTTATTTTATGGAAGATCATTTTAATGATGATGTAAAAAATAATTATTCTTGTTGATAATCTGACGCCATTAATTGGATAAACCATTAAACGTATACAATTATTTGCATGATTTTACATCGATAGTAATAAAAAGTAAATTATTAAAAATATTCCTTGACTAGTCATTTATATTCCTAAGTAAATGATTTGCCGCGGTTAATTAAAGAATTAGTTGAATGAGTTTGGTTGGCTCAAAAAATAAATAAGCAATTGAATTAATTTACGTTTAGATTTTTTATTTTAATTTCTGTGTTGAAATATGCTATTTCTATGTTATATGTTAGTGTTTTTAGACTATCGTACGTTGTACTCATATATTTTGTAATTTTTTTGTGTGTTAATATTAATATTTTTTGTATTATAAATAATATGTATATAGCTGTATCACTACATATAGCATTATCGTAAATAAATAAATAAATAAATAAAAATGAAAAATCTTAGTGGAAACCATATAGGTCCACACAATCCTAATTCAATAATACTGCAATCGATAATAAACGAAAGCAATCATGATTCTTGTTATTATTCTTATTAATATGGTGGTATGAGTGGCAACAATATCTCTGTACAATTTTTGCTTTATTTTCTATCTGAATTATTACATAAATCACTTCTGATTCTAGCTACTATAACTTTTTGGATTTGGTCCAATATTTATCAAGCAATATCATAATGCAAGGAAATCTAGTAAACTATTTTTAATTCTTACTTCTTTTTCTTTCTTTTTCTTTTAAATTTTATGGGGGTAGTAGTTGCTTTAATTTGCACTGAGCTTATAATTTATTTAAAAAAAAAGACTAGAGAGCCAATATATTATGATTAATAGGAAGCTAATATATTATGATCAATAAGGAGCCAACACATAGTTATAGATGATAACTCATATAAATTTTGAATGATAACTCAAGTTTGGATATATGAGTTACGAATGATAATTCATATCAATTTCGAATAATAACTTAATTGTTAACTCCCTAATAGGCTCCCTAATATTGGTTCCTTAGCATTATTCTATTTGAAATCATTATATTTACTTTTACTTTCTAAAGAAAGAAATGTTACTACCACTATTTATTTTAAGGAGATGATGTTTGACAATTAATTGTAACAACCAATTTATATATATAGAAACAAAGTAAAATGTGATTGAAGGTAAAATTATTTTATAACAGACAAATAGTACTTAAATACAAACACAAAATATAGCTAGCTAGGGTATGCTATTTTCTGAAGACAATTTTATTGTACAGAATATGACACATATCCTTAATTAATTAATTGTAAAACATTGTTCTCTGGCAAAGAATTTCAAACCGTGCACTACTGTTTTATTGTGGAAACAGAAAAGAAAAGAAATTCATATTATTACTAAAAACATTTTGTATAATTTTATATTCTATATATAAATTAAAGTATTTTTAATTAAAATTTAATGGGAAGTAAATTCATATAAAATAAGAAAAATAAACTGCTGCATGATTGCTAATTAAGAATACTAAGTTTCTTTTGTGACCTAGGTAACATTATAAAATACCACAAAAATCTAAACGAAGTTCAGCCTTGTTGGAGTTCCAATCCGCAACAAAGATAAATATCAACTTTATATTCCTTAGCTTTATATATATGTTCCTCTCATATGTTTATGACAAATCATATGCAATAATATTATGATCAAACTTTAAAATAAAATAAAAAAGAAGAAAGGTATGATGAGCTGATCGAAAAGGAATTCATACTCGTAAGGTTTTCATTTATTTTCTTTTTCTTTTTCCCAATTAATATATTGTGTTCATATTTATTTTGAGCCTATGATAGTGAAGGTAGCCATAAGATGTTTCTAGTGAAATATGAATTGTCACTCAAAACCCCAAATAAAGTTTGCCGACATATGTATGTAACCTAGATATCTAGGTTGTCCACTTTTCTTTATTTCGCTTCTTTTTCATCTGATTGGGAAATTAAACCACCTTTTTATTTCTAATTTTATTGTAAGAGCTAAAAATCAAATAATACTATATAGTCTATACGGCCTTTTAACTATATAAGAGCTGTTTTATCATGATATAATACATATTATCTAAATATATAAGAGCTATTTCATCAAACACGTATCATATTATAAGAGCTAAAAACCAACCACTAGTATATAATACACATTTAAATATAAAATATATATTAAAAAAAAATTAAATTACATATATATTTTATATTTTAATATATATTATCTAAATTTTTCTTACCACTCTAGTAAACCATTTTAATGATTTTAAGAACTAAGTTAAAATAATGTGATAGATAATTATAATTTATTTTTTTAATTTAATATTTTTAATTATATATTTATTCTAATAGTAATTAATAAATAAAATCCTTTGGTATATATATAATAATCTATCTGATCATATGATTTGATATGATTTTGTTTTCAAAATTTCATTATAATTAGGTACTGAAATGTAGGGAAGTTATCAATCTCTGTCGCACTAACATTAAATATAGGACATCATATCCATCAAATATTAGATATGTTAGCTTTAATTAAGTTAAGAAATTAAGGCGAGAAATTTTCATGCAAGCTCAAATAAATGTAGGTTTAATTAATTGCTGAGTTTTATATTTTTATCAAATTTTTAATTAGTTTTTTATATATTTTTTTAATTAAATTTCTATATATTTTTAAATTTTAATTAGGTCCCTATTATTAGTAAACGTTAAAAAGTATATTTATAAAGTGTGAATTTTTTATTATTTTCATACATTGCACTTTACATAAGGTTTATATTCATTTTAATATATTTTTTCATTTTTATTTTTCTAAAATATTCTCAAATTATATGAATTAAAGTCGCATATTTTCAGGAAACTTGAAGTATGTTAAAGTAGAGAGAAAGTATTATTTTGTCATTTTAAAATATAGAGAGAAGTCATATTTAGGGAGCTAGTCATTAATCGTAGTGAAATATTCAATTTAAAGATGATATATTTCGTTAATTCTAATGTTTTTGTCATGATAGAGATCTAATTATAAAATTAAAAATAATATAAAGACCTAATTAAAAGAAGAAAAAAAAAAGTATAAGGATCTAATTAAAAATTTGAGTAAACTATAGAGATTAATAGAATAATTAAGTATATATATATATTCTGCATAAAACTAGTCATATTTCTTTGTTTTTAGTAAATAATAAATAAATAAAAATAGTGCAAGAAAATTTTACAATTCTTTATAACTCATTTATTATAGTATTCAAAGCCACGGAAATTGATCTTATAATAAAAAAAATTAATAATTAAAGATATAATTATTTATGTTATTACCTTTTATCAATTTAAGATTTTTGGATAAATAATTTTATAATATATTACTTTAATTATATATATATATATATATATAACCCCACATATTATTTACCTACGAAATCTCTTTTGCAAATTATACACTGAGAAGTGAAAGAAATAACCATAATATACCACAATAATAATTAACTTCTATTGAATTTTATTTTATAACTTGATCTCCTTCATATAATCATATATACATCCAAAAGTTTTGAGATGACATATATATAGTTATATACATTACATTAATTAAAAGGTTGATATTAAAGAATGAGGAAATTAAACTTATACATTTAATTTGCTAGTATATAAAGATATATACTACATACAATTTTTTTATAAATATTTTGTATAAAAAGAGAAAAGATAATAAAAAATTTATAGAAAAAAATCAATACATTTGTTTCTTAGTTTTCTTTTAAAATACATATATATGTATTCAAATGCATGATAATTATTCACATTAAACCGATAACATTTTTTTAGGTGGCATCATAATAATTATTAGGAAGCTAAGAAACTCTATCTTTATTTTCCTTTCATTTATTTTTTAATACACAATTCTTATCTCTTTGGTACTAACCGTTTCCTCCTAGCTACTGAAGCAAAACAGTATATATAATTGAGAGTAAAAACAAAATCTTATTCACATTGTATCTAAGAAAATTTTCCCACCAATTGTAAGCACCTTTCTCATTGCAGCTTTTTTTTTTTTTCCCTTATTTTTGAGTTGAACAGTTATTTTCTATGATTGATGTCTATGATCCTCGTTTGTTTTTATAGCTACGTAGGTTTCAACAATATTGAGTTATTGCTTTAATTAATAGCAGTAGTGGTTCGATTATTTATATCTCTTAATTAATTAACATCTTTGTAATGTTTATATATAGCTAGTATGATTAGACCTAGTTTAGTGAAACTTTTTTATATATTTTATATTTTTAGTTTTGAAAAGTTAAAAACACCTTTAAAACTATTTATGGATATAATTTTTAAAGTTATTAACTCATATTTTCTAAAGTTAAAAAATATAATATAATATTATGTATTAATGAATATTTATTTATTTTTTTATTATATTTATATCAATTAGAATCATTTTAAATGTATGTTAAATATAACTTTACCAAACACAATTTTTATAACTTGTACTTATTGCAATGTCAATTTTATTTATATTTATCAAAATAATTAAAACAATTAAAAAAAAACTATATATCTATATATATAAAAAAAAATGAAAATTTTTACCAAATCGAGCTTTATTGTATTAATCCAACTGAAGCTTTTAGATGATATGGAAGGAAGTAAGAGAGAGTGATGATGATATGGGACCATGATTAAATATTAATTAGAACTACTTTTATGTCTTCTGATGAAAATATGTTCAAAATATATTTACTCTCAAAATATCCAACCGACACTACTTTAATCTTCTCTTCTCTTCTTTTCATTTTTTACAATATATATATATATATATGCACTTAAAAACTCTATAAAAAATAAAAGAAGAAAATAGCGATCCCATATATGTTCTTAAAATATGCTTTTTAAATATCCTAGCATCAAAAGCATGCATATTATATACTAGAATTATATATAAACAAGAACAAAAAAGTATAATATAATTGATCAAATATATACTTAATTTCTTTTTTTGTATTTTTGGACTTAATTTCTTCTGAAACTAGTTAAAGTCACAAGTTCATACCTGAGGGCAAAAGTTTCTCATCAACTCCTATGAATATGATTGTGTGGGAGCTCTGATCTCTCATCACATGCATGCACAGGTCAAAGTCAAAACCATTTGGAATATCTCTTTGCATGCAACAACCGAATCAGCTATAGCTAGCTAGCTGTTTCAATAATAATAATAATAATAATAATAATAATAAACCCTTTTATCCAGAGTAATTAACATCTCACGTTCAATCTTTCAAATTAGAAATTTATAAAACATAAATCATGTTGAATATAAAATTGTCAAACATAAATTATATTGAAACAAATTCTTTTTATCCAAAATCAATTTTATAAAATTAAGTTTATTCAAATTTAAACATTAATTTAAATTAAACACACACAAAAATTAATCACCACAAATTTAAGCTCTTTTAAAACTCGAGAATCTATTCATTGATCAACAGTGCACTGCATATGAGAAAATTGAAATAATCTTTTAATATTTACTTAAACAAATTAATAAATAAACTACTGAACAACTTAAATTGATTACATCTCATCCAAAACTTTGAGACGATGATTCAACCTCAAAGGTAAACTAATTCATAATAATAATAATGATATTCTTTTGTGCAGCAATATGCATGAATTGTTAATTAACCACCATACACATCATATAAATTCACACACACATATATAAACACATCATTATTTAGCTGTATATCTCCTTTAATTAGTTATTATTGTTTACCTTCAATTCCCCAACACCACTTTTCTAATGTCAATACATTTACCGACAACCTTTATTATGATGAATAACTTTTTATATCAAACAATTGTATTATTTATACAAATACATACAATTCTAAAACCCTACTTCTTCATCTTTCTAATACAAGTAATCTACAAACACACACACTGACACAAACATATATATATATATATATATATATATAAAATTATTCATTTATTAATAAAATTAAAGTGAAAGCAACAACACTATTTGTGTGTAGTAGTAGTAGTGACGAGTAGCCATTTTAGCAAAAATGGTCCATTAACCGAAACACTGTGAGTCTCCATAAATATTATGGAATGGACAACATGATGAAGCATTATATCATGTGGGCAATGCCTTGTCCATAATTTGTTTTTGCCCGATTTCAGTTGTTAGTTATGTCCTGCAAATTGTGTTCACTTTTTATATATAATATAATATATAATCTGTTCATTTACACCAACTACCGGAGGAATCTCTATGAAAAAACAATTGATCATCACTTTTTGGATATTCCACATGAAAAACATCAATTGGTCAGCTCTTAATTATAGCAGAGAGTTGCATGACAAAACCACATAATTACTATCTGATCATAGATGCCTAATTGGAAAATAAAAAATAAAGATTTCACTTTCATTAATATCATTGCTTTGGCTACAAGTTATCCTTTTGGTTTCAATTCACATTATTATGTCATTTATATATAAATTTAACACATATATATATATATATATATATATATATATATATATATATATATATATATATATATATATATAT
>JASCZI010272529.1:9248-19584 GCA_036250425.1 Stylosanthes scabra | reverse complement strand
TTCTTTGAGCCCTAAGAATTGATAGGTTTTGGGTTTTTGTGTGTTTTTGTTGTGTGTATGTGTTGTAGGTGTTGAAATGTGTGTGAATGAGAGTTGGTGTGGCTAATTAGAGCTACGGCTATGATGTGGTGTGTTTGGATACTCAATGGCGCGAAAGAAATCGCGTGTGAGCATTGAGCTTGGCGTCCAGGTACGGATTTAGATTCATCACTGCAGTAGGTAATCTGGTATGAGCACCTAGGCTAGTGGAACCTAGGATGCCATGATAGGGATGCAAAAATGGAAAGATATGGATAAAAATGGATAAATGTGTGTGACAAGTGTGTGCTTGATGAATATGATGATGATGATGATGAATGATGATGATAAATGATGATAAATGATGATAAATATGATAAATGATGATGAATTATGATGAAAATGATGTTTGATGATGATGATATGAGGCCGAGGGCCATGTGAATTGTGAAAAGGAAAGAGAGTGGCTATACATGAGGCGATGTTTTGAGATATGAGAGCCCGAGGGGCATTGGATTGTGGAGAGAGTCCTAGGAAGGTTTTAGAAGAGGTTTTGAGAAGGAAAAACATGTTTTTTGGACGAACTTCGGTGAGGCGTAACTTTGGTTTTAAACGTTAAAATTGGTTTCCACGAAAAGGTTTTCAAAGTACGTTTTAAGGTTTAGAAAATCTTTTGAAATGGTTGAAATTGGCCTTGGGAGCAAAGAGTTTGAGGATTTTAAACTTATCAATTCTGTAGAAATGCAGCAGAGCCCCAGAGAATCGATTTTCTCTGCAACAGAGTCGATACTCTGAGCTATTTTCCCAAGAAAAATGGATTTCGAGAGCAAAGAGTCGATTCCCATGACCTAAGAATCGATTCAAAATGTCCCAGAGGCCAAATGACCATCACATGAATCGATTCTAGCCCTCCAGAGTCGATTCAGATGATGGTCCATTCTTAAAAAAGTTTTCTAAGTGTTTTGAATCGGTTCGAAGGACTTGTAGAATCGATTCATATGTGGACAGGAAGGCTTTGGTTTTGAAAGAGTTGCAGGGAATCGATTCGGCTGATGCTGGAATCGATTCTGGGTTTCTAAATGGTTTAAAATGGGACCCGTGAGTCGATTCGGGGATTCCAGAATCAATTCACTAGTGTCCAGGATTTAAATTCAACATTCGAAAACTACCTTGTAGTCGATTCTCCCTCTTCGGAATCAATTCTGAAGGTATGTCTTGGTTTTTTCAAAGTGATTTGGAAATGTTTAAGGATCTCTCGCACATTGTTTTGTGAAAATGGATGATACAACTCATGTATAGAGCTTTGATCCCCTCAATAGGAGGAAGAATGTCACCGTGTTGACATAGCGTGAGCCGAAGTGACAGTGGGGGCCTGAGGGCTGACGACCCGGCTTATGGCAATAGCGGGCTACCGATGTAGTGCGTGCCATGGGGGGTCAATAGGGCCAACGTCCCGGCGTACCAATTGAGAAAGGAGGAAACCCCCATATATATATATATTGAGAAAAGAACGTAAACGTTCGGGGCAATGAGCAAGTTGTCCTCGGGGAAGTGAGTACGGTAGTGATCCGGGATATATACTGGATTGGTCGGGTTGGCTAATGGAACCGACCAGGTGAGCTCATCTTAGCCGTAGGATCAGGCATTCATCATTTGCATTTCGGTGACATTGCTTGGGTGTGCTTGTTTGTAAATGTAACTGCTTCTTGTTACTTGTATGCTTGTGTTTGCGTGCTTGCTTGTGTATGTTTGTGTATGCTTGCTCTGTTATGAATTGGAAAGAGGTAGTAACCTAGGCAAAGACGATGAAAATGATAAGAGGAGGAAATGTAGAGATTTCCGGGTAAAATGGGCTAATCAAATGGAAGAAATAGAAAAGGATTGCCATAGGAACTAATGAAACGGGTTAAGGGCTGAGAGTGGTATGATGCGCGTGTGAGAAAAGGTAAAACCTGAGTGCCGAGTAGGATTGCCCCGTGTGGTCCTACTAGCTTACTTATTGGGATTTTGGCGCTTTATCCGTACTGAGAATTCATGGCTTGTGGATTCTCATTCAGTATATTTCAGACTTTTCAGGTACAAGTTTAAGCTTGGAAAGTTGGCGAAGCATTCTTCCGACGTGTTTGGTTTAGCTTCTCCGCAGGTTGAGTCATCTGTTGTGTTTTGTTGGAGAATTAGTGAAGTTTGTCCAGAGTATGTGTTAGGATTTAGGACATTGTGTAATGAACCTGGGCTTCGCAGGTTCAAGGCTGTAAATAGAGTCGAACCATTTGGATATATGTATGTACTATTATGTATTCTGCTATAAACAAGTTATGTATATTGGTCATTGGCTCTATTTTAATAAAGAAGTGTGTTTTATGTCAAAAATGTACCATTTTCCCTCAACGGCTTCTGAAAGCCCTAGTATTTAGTAGTAGTCGTGTGTCTGTAATGCCTCAGAATTGGTTAATCTGGCGCGCAACGTGATTAGCTGATTCTAGAGTGTTATAAAATTTGAGTCACCTCAAAGAAAACAAAAATTATTTTGTAATGATGAATGCATGAATGCATATATATGTAGTGTTACCATAATAAAAATTTATTAAAAATTAAAGTGTCTCAGTCTAAGACCTAACATAGAGCATACATGAAGAATGGAAATATTAGTGTTGTTGTGAAAATCGAATTGGACTACTTGGTTCGACTGGGTTTAACGAAAATTGGTCGATTGATCAGTTCGACTTTAACAAAAAATTGACTTTAAAAAATTGGTAAAATATCACTCAAATTGGTGATTAATCCGATTAAATCAGTTCGCTTTTAATTTTAAGAGAAAATAATTTTTTTTTTATTTTATGTTATATTTTTAATAATTTTATTATATATTTAAGTAAATCGATTCAACCTCTATTAGCTATTAAACTTTTGAACCAGTCACTCTTTTATTTGGTTTTCGCAACATTTAGAAATATATTATAAGTACATACAGGACCTATACGATCCATTTAATATACATAACTCATCAGCGAACATGAAACTACCATTAACATATGTGAATGAACAAGATAATTAATTTCCAACAAAAGATTAACGAAATGATGAAGCAAACATTAATGCATGCATGTCCATGATTACACTAATGCTTTATTTATTTAGATAAACACACTTAATAACCGATGCAACTCCTTTAGACCGGTTAGAAATCTCAAGTTAATAAAAAGTTCATTGCTAGTATAGTTTCAACTGATAGTTCAAAAGTGTAATCAAATTTAGAAATATGTCATAGGATGCAACAAAATATTACCGAGTATTGAACTCAAATTGTTCTCCCTAAGAGTTGAAAATAAAGGTTTGAAAGTTTGGGGTTGCAATAGTTGTGTTTTGAGAATAGAAAACAGAAAAACAGAATATGATTGTGGCAAGAATTAAATAGTGCTCGGTCATGAGTGGAAGTATTGTGTGTCCTTATGATCACCGCTAATCCCAATTATAGATGGCTTTTCACATAAAGAGTTAACCACTTTGTTAATGGTCGAGTGGTGAGATTAATTCTTATCTGTAAGTCATAGGGTCCCTTGCTAATGCCGAAAGACCAAGGTATTTGGTGAACTCGAATAACTCATCAAGTTTAAGTCATTAAGGTCTTCTCGTTATTAGCAAGGGTCTAGCGTCAACGGAATCAACATTAATCTCTGATCTTCTCCATTCGAATCCAATAGGGACTAGTAGCTAAGATCATTCACAGTTCAACCCATGACCAATGCACAAGATCATTATTCCATAATTGCAATAATCATAACAACAATAATATAGCAAGCATAATAATGAAGAGATCTGATGAATAATAACAAAATGGAATAACTATGATTGAAAATTAAATGAATAGAGTAACAACAATAATATTAATCAAACAGTAAATTATTTGGCTAGTATGGCTATAAGAATGGAAATCCTAGTTACAAACTAAGAGAAAATGGGTGTGTGAAGGAATTATGAGAAGGGTATAGCTCCCCTCTATTTATAGACTTTTCAATGGGTTTGAAATCTCCTTTTTGCCCTTAAAATGGTTGAAATACTTAAACAAACAAATCAAAGTATCAAATGAAATGAAAAATAGGTGAATTCGTAGCAGAATATGGCTAAAAATACATATGTTCACACTTTAAGTTCTAAGGAACGATAATTTATTAATGTACTTGTTTAACAAGTATTTAAGTGAGTTGAGGGTGACAATTTACTAAATTATTATAACACAAAATAATCTATTAAAATTGATGGCGGTTTTATACATTTATTTTGATCAATCAAATCAATTATTTTTATAGTAAATAGAAAACTGATAAAAAATTAGATTGATTTTAATTAAAAAATTAAATTAAAAAAATTAACAAAAATCAAACAAATTAATGGTTAACCGATGAATCGATTAAATCAATCCAATTTTAATTTTTAAAAAATGATTTTTTTATTTATTTTATATTATATTTTTTATAACTTTATTATATATTAAAGTAAATCGATTCTACCTACAATAACTATTAAGTTTTTGAACTAATCACCTTTACGTATGATTTCCAACCTTTGGAAATATAAAATTATAAGTACAGATCCGAGCCATTTACTGATTTACATATTCTTGGTGTACTTTTTGGGAGTTTAGGAGTGGCAAAAGTAATTTCTGTTTTATGTTTTAGGTCTTTAGAATTTATTATTTGTTGTGTTTATTTTCCTATCTTTGACTTCTCTCTCACCTTCCTCTAAAAACTAGAAATCTTGTGAGCGGTGTGTATCGAAAAAAAAAATTAACCATTGATGAAGCAAACATTAATGCATGCATATCCATGATTACACTAATGCTTTATTTATTTAGATAAACACACTTAATAACTTCAAGCCTAAACACAACATAAATAGTCACCAAAAAAAAAAACACAACATAAATTATTATTTTATAGATATAGACGATATTTTTTCCCCTTTAATTATAATTGTTGGAGATGGAGCTATGCCTTGAGAAGATGATCACCAACTTCTTTGGTACTCTTCTCTAAAAATTCCAAGTAGGCGTATGGAGTTTTAACATCCTCATTGATCTTCTCATATTCAATGCTCCATTTAACAAGAGCACACTCATTGTTTCTCTCAGTCACTTGAACACTCATATTAAAGACTTTGTAGTTCTCACCAACATCTCCATCGTAGATCTTGTATGACAATGTCTTCTTCTCCTCATCTATGGCTTCAATTTTCTCTTTACATGTAATTACCTTATCATCTGTTATTTTACACAATCAATAATTAATTAACATACATAACTAGCCACCAAAGGAAAAGTAATATCTCCCTTCAAATAAAAAATCAATTCGAAAATGGTATTCTTTTTTCATTTTTTATAAGAAAAAAAAATAAAAGGGAGAAAAAAGAGGAAGAGCTTTTTTGTTTGGTATTTCCTTGAGCTAGATAGGCCCAGCGAGAAATAACTAATGTCCAAAATATAAATAAATAAAATTATAACTAATGTCCAAAAAACATTTTATCATTTTAAGTTAGAAAAAATTTTGTTAACTATTTATAAGTAAAGTTTGATTATTTTAAATAGTATAATCAATATTTCATACAATTTTCAGTAATTTTAATTTACCTATGAGACAAGTCCATTGTTTGACCGAATCAGTGCAGTGCCAATCATGACCTTGGTGCAAGTTGGCTCCATGCACTCTTTCACATATGTTTTGGATGTTGTGGAATTCCTTTGTCAAAATGTTGAAGTACTTTGTAGCTCCTACTTGGATCTCAAATTCCACACTAATTTTACCCGATATTGCCATGTTTCAAGAAAAGCAAATTATATTAATATGAAACAAGAGATTTTTATATATGTAGAGAGATCACTAGATCTTGATGAATGAGAGGTTGGGGAACAAGCTCAACCCTTATGGAGGCTTATATAGAAATAAAGAATATTAACTATATATAATTATTTAATTTAATTTATATACGTACCTCTATTTGTTAATTAGTTTAAAATTTCAGAATAAATAATCGATATTTTATTTTAAAAATTTAAATGATTAGATAAAGATACACATAAATAGTTGAACATATAACACATGATGATAAATATTTTCTATTTTGAGATGGCCAAATACAGCCTCATAATCGAACCAACACGTAGCCTAAAAATCTTTCTATCTTATCAATTCAATAATTGAGACGGCAATAATAATATAGTAATATACACAACAAGGGGACAGTAGGTATGGGTGGGGGAGCAGCATTATTCACTAGGGCTGCCAGATCTCATCTTCTATCTGTTCTGAATCTTTCATTGAATTCATTTGTTTATACGAATAGAGTGTCCTTTTAAGTTTTAATGAGTTTGTTAAGTACATTTGTTAAGATTAAGATTGTTTAATCGAAAATTATATATTTATGAGAAAAGGCAAAATTGTTAAATTATCTAATAACAAGCTCGTATTAGTTTTGTTTTAAAAGAAAAATATATATATAGATGGAGTCTATGATGTTTATAAATACTGTAGCTATAGTTGTTATATAACATTAGCAACACTTTTTAAATTCATATTTTTTTTTTTTGGTTACATCTTGATAAATGATAACATATTTTACTTTTATTTTTAAAATTTAAAAGCATGATTAATAAATAGTTCAAAAATATTACTTTAATTTGAGCCACACTTTCCAAATTTATAAGAAAAAAGTAATTTTATCTCTCACACATATATATGGCCACGTCTAAGGTGACTACGAATTCGATGACTATGAATGGCTACGAAGTGACTAGCTAATGGAAGAATGCCACGTTGTCGTTCATTAGCTGTGTGCATTGAAAATGATTAAGTGGGAAGTTTGGGTATTGAAAGGGTATATCCATGGCAGCAAGGTGGGTAGTTATTGGAGAAGATAATTGAGAACTATAGAGGGATAACAACACATTAAGCTAGTTTAACTTGTTTGGCTTAGTTGTTAGGATAGTTATATCTTCTTGATTTTGATCTTGATCTTGGGCTAATACCTTATCCCAATGTAATCTATAAATACTCTTATTGTAATCTGTTTTCTAAATAATCAAAGATGTATATTCAGTTTCATTCTCTATACTTTGTTATCAATATGGTATTCAAAGCCCATTAATTCTTTTTTTTCTCTCTTTTTTTTTCCCTTGCTCAAAGAAAGCATTTTTTTCTCTGCATCAAACAGATCCCACACTCTCTTTCTTCATCTTTCTCTCTCATACTTTACCAAATCCCTTCTTCTCCTTCGTTTTCAACCTAATTCCATTGCCACAATCATGGCTCTTCTTCTCACCGATTCCAGCAATACCTTCAAATCGGGTCTTGTTCCTTTAGCTGACAAACTCGACGACAAGAACTTCAACAGGAGCACCACCTTGATCCATCGAAGAATCCTTCACCGACGCCTTCTTCTTCTGTTGCTGATTCTGCGGCCTCATCCAAACAATCTTCATCCACTGATGGAAACCCTACAACTCCACCACCCACTGCTGCGGCTAAGACTGACGCTGCTTCTGCCTATCGAGTTTGGAGACAACGTGACCTAGCTCTTCAAACATGGCTGGCGGCATCCATCTCCAAGGCATACCAGACTAAGATCCTACTTTGCAAGAGTTTCTTCGAAGCTTGGACAACAATTCACACAATCTTCTCTGCTACCTCAAAGACTCGCATACAGAGTCTCAAATCTCAACTATGGGGAGTCAAGAAAACCGGATCTATTGCTGAGTACCTTACCAAGATTAGAGATATCTCGGAATCTTTAGCGGCTCTTGATTATCATCTTATTAATGATGATCATATCCAGACAATCATCGATGGCTTAAATGAAGAATATCAAGGGTTTACTGCATCAGTCATGGCTCGGTTTGGCACTTTTACTGTTCCAGAAGCTGAATCTTTTCTTCAAGCTTATGATGAAATGCTTCATCGTCACAAGAATTTGGGGAATTCCGTCCCTGCAGCAAATCTCACTCAAGCTGAACCCTTCAATTCGTTCTCGATGAGAGGGGGTAGTAGAAGAGGTCGTGGAAATGGCAGATTTCAGCGTGGAGGAAGAAATTCTTGGCAGAACACTAGAACTTTTTGCCAAATCTGTGGCAGAGGTGGACATGCTGCCTACAATTGCTATTATCGCTATGATCAGTAGTTTACACCAGCCCCAGGCTCTCAGAATTCCTCTTCGCAGACTCCTTATGTCAATTCCACACCGCCACCGCCTCCAGCAAGCTTTCACCAACCCAGGGCATATCTGACTGCGCCACCGCAACTGACTGACTCTGCATGGTACCCTGATAGTGGAGCAAGCCATCATGTTACCACTGATGCCACCAATTTCATCACAACACAAGCACCAACAAAAGACACTGATTAGCTTCTTGTAGGTAATGGTGCAGGTATTCCTATTCTAAAAACTGGTTTTGCACAATTAGTTGATAAAGAAACTAATGTTCGATATAATCTTAAGAATTTGTTGTATGCACCCCAAATATCCCAAAATTTGTTAAGTGTTTCTCAATTTGCTGCTGATAATAATGTATTTTTTGAATTTTGGCCTCATCATTGCCTTTTCTTTGATCAGGTTACACACGACCTTCTTCTCCAGGGAACATCTAAAGGGGGAATATATGTTTTTGATAATCTGTGTGCACCTAGCTCTTTATCTTGTAGGTTAGCAATGACTCCTAACTCATGTAATCTTTCCACAGTCTCTAGTAAAGACATAGACACTAGAGAACTTGCTTCATGTAACACTGATATCTGTGATATAAATAAAAGTGCATCTTTTCTTGCTAATTCTACCTATGGTCACTCAGATTTGACAAATCTTGTTTCTAATATGCATTCTTTATCTGATCATGCACATAATTCTGCACAACCACAAGTTCTTAAAATCACAAAGCCAGATAATCCACTTGATTTGTGGCATAAAAGATTGGGTCATGCTCACATGCAAAATGTCTTTAGAATACTTAAAACTTGTGGTGTCACCATTCTTGATAAAACAATACCTACTAATGTTTGTGAATTCTGTTCTGTAAGTAAAATTCATGCCTTGCCTTTCTATGACTCTAGTACTGTTTATCATAAGCCTTTAGACCTTGTTTTTGTTGATATTTGGGGTCCTGCTGCTGTAACTTCTCGATCTGCATATAGATACTATATAGCATTTGTGGATGCCTTTAGCAAGTACACTTGTTTGTACCTACTTGAAAATAAATCACAAGCATTTGAAGCTTTTAAAAATTATAAACTCTTTATGGAAAAGCAAACTGGTCAGCAACTAAGAGCATTACAAACTGATCATGGAATGGAATTCTTATCACATGCATTCACTGATTTTCTGAAAACTCATGGCATTAAACATAGATTTTCCTGTCCATACACACATCAACAGCAAGGTACTATTGAAAGGAGACATAGAAGCATCATAGAAATTGCATTATCACTCTTAGCTACAGCAAAACTTCCAATGCATTTCTGGGAAGATGCTGTTATCTCTGCTACATACATACTAAATAGGTTACCTACTGCATCATTAGATTTTATTTCACCATTTGAGAAACTGTTTAACAAAAGACCTGATTATACTACCTTTAAAGTGTTTGGCTGCCTCTGTTTTTCCTATTTGAGACCGTATAATAAACACAAACTTGAATTTAGATCTCAAAAGTGCTTGTTTCTAGGGTATGATAGCAATCATCAGGGGTATAAATGCATGAGTAAAGATGGAAAGATTTATTTATCTAGGAATATGTTTTTTGATGAAACTGTTTACCCTTATTTTGACTTATTTTCTGCCTCTACTTCTTCTAATAATACTAATCATGTTCAATCTGCATCTTATACTAACACATTTATTCCTTTGCATTCATCCTATATTCCTAATTCTTCACCCTCTACTTCATCATCTCATCTTACTAATTCCTTAGATCAGGATATTTGTAACATCACAAAATCTCCTAGTGAGTACACTACAGAACACACAACTGGTGTTCCTGCCGAGCAGCCAATTCCCATAAGTGGAATTGAGATCTGTTTACCTGTTCCAACCTCTACAACTAGTAATCCCAATACCCACCACATGGTTACTAGATCCAAGTCTAGAATCCCAAAGCCTAGGGCCCTTACTACTGTCACACATGACCTTACCCAAGAGTTACCAAAAACAGTTACACAAGCCCTAAGCTGCCCTCACTGGAAGGCAGCAATGGATGCTGAATTCCATGCATTACAACAATGCAAGACATGGGATCTTATCCCAGCACCTCCGGCAGCCACAATAATCAGTAATAAATGGG
>JASCZI010272527.1:1490-31564 GCA_036250425.1 Stylosanthes scabra | reverse complement strand
GCGTGGAAGTGTTTAGAATCGACCCTGAGAGGTCCAGAGTCGATTCCCAAATTTGACAGAGGCGAAAGATTTTCATCATACGGCAGAGAATCGATTCTGGGAGAATTAGAGTCGATTCTACCTTTGAAAAGTTGATTTCAAAAGTGATGAGAATCGACTCTGAGCAGTCCAGAGTCGATTCTAAGTTTCAAACTTGATTTCTAAAGCAACGAGAGTCGATTCTTGGGGAACCAGAGTCCACTCTCACGTGTTTAAAGCTATGAAAATAAAGTTCCAGACTCTACAGAGTCGACTCTAGCTTTTCAGAGTCGATTTTGGAGAGTCTGTTTTGCAATTCTAAAAGAATAATGTTATGAAGAGAGAGAGCTTCCAATCCTTCTTTAAACGATTACATCTCATGTAAAGCATTGTGCCCCGATGGTAACCTTTTTAAAAAGTTTTTAAACATTGAAAACCTCGGGTGCTTATAAGAATCTGGGATAAGATGCAAGGATGGTGGTTATGTCCCGCTTGCTCCCGAATTATTAATGATGCATCTGGGAAAAAGAGGCAAGGACGGTGGTTATGTCCCGCTTGCTCCCAGATTATTATGACGTGACTGGGAAAAAGAGGCAAGGATGGTGGTTATGTCCCGCTTGCTCCCGGATCATGTGGTCCAACGGTTAGCAACCGGACCAGGTCGGGTTGGCCCTATAACCGACCTAATGAGCTCATTGGCCGTAGGACAGACATGCATCATATGCATTTGTTTGACATTGGTTGTGATTGCTTGTGTAATAGCAATAGATGTATATGTATTTGCTAACTGTTTATGGTGAATATTTGTGAGAATTGTATGTGTTTGCCCTAGTCTATGAAGTATGTGACTATGACCTGATATGAACGATGATGCTAGAATAAAAATGATCCTAAGAAAGTTTAAGTGAGAAATATAAGAAAGAATAAAAGAAGCATGACAAAATACGTACTAGGCTGTGAAGGGTAAGATTTGTATAGGAATAAGTCTGAGTAAATAAAAAGAATATGTTGCAGGAATATGATGACATAGATGATATTTCCCTAATACAATTATGAGTTAGAAAGATAGAGTTTGTATGATACGAAGAGAGGAAGTTTAAAGAAAAACCGAGTGTACGAGTAGGATTGCCTTGGTGATCCTGCTAGCTACTTTATGTGGTTACGGAGCTTTTACCGTACTGGGAATCCAGTGGTTGGGATTCTCACCCGTATTATATTCATGTTTTTCAGATGCATGTTCTCATTTGAAAAGCAAGCGAAGTATCCTCTATCCTAGAAGTTTATCAGAATTCTCCAATGTATATATTGAGTCCCTATGTATGATACGGAGAAATAGGAAGGTATATTAGTAGGGTTCATATTAATTGTATTATGTATATGTAACGGCCAGAACTTCGTAGGTCAATGTATATTGTTTAGGAACCAATTGTAAATGTGTTATTTTAATATATACAACGAGTTTTATGTATTCAAAGAGTACGACTCTACTTTATAAAAAAAAAAATATATTATGTATGAATATGTATTAAAGTAAATAGTGACAACTAATAATGGTTAAAGGTCTTCTTTGGATATATTTTTTGGGCTACTTCTTTGGACATTTTGTTTCTTAATTTTCTTGTCCTTTTTTTTGGGATAAATTTCTTGTGTTTTTTTTGGGCTGTACAAATTTCTTGTCTTAAACCTCTTCTTTGTATCAGATTGTCCATATGTCCAAACTTTGGCCTTATTATTACAAAAATCAAAATTTGGACTCCGTATTATTTGCCAAGAATATTTCAAAAATGTTTGGAAGAAATAAAAACAGCCAAAACAACCCTAAACTTTCTTTATTTGATGTTTATTGATTATTGTTAAAATTTAAAATAAAAAACATTTTTAGATGTTATAAATATATAATTATAAATGTTATATATATAAATTTATAAATATTATATTAAATATGGTATTTTATATTAGTGTTTCTTTAGCATTACTAAAAAAATATTAATGGCTTGTGGTCGGAAATTTTGGCTAACTGTTATTCAATTGTCTCGTAATTAACTAAATTCGGGTTCGAAACTTTGTTGACATCAGGTTGTAGATACGAACCCTTAAAATGTTCTATATGTGAGTGAATAATAATGTATGTAAGTTTGTGAATATTCAATCCATTTTGGAAAAAAAAAAATCGTCATCTTCCTTGTTAGTTGTTACTGAAATCAAATGAGATGTTAAGAAGAAAAATATGACGCCATCTGTTTGGTTTGCGATTGCATCAGTGCATCCATCATCCTCCTGCTTTATCCTTGTTTATTTATTTAAGTATATTCACGTGATTCTTCACCCTATAATAATGACATTCATAACAAGAACTCTTATCTGATCTGACCCCTGTTTTCTCTTTTTGACACAGTTGAATTCAAATATCTATTAGTTATTATTTCTATTCATCGTTACAAAAATTAAATAAAATCCTGGTTTCTTATAACAGTGAATAGAACGTATATATACAGTTAAAATCATTTATAAAATATATATCCAAATAGTATTATTTAGATTCATCACTTTACTGGAATAATAGCTAGAATTCTCTTACTCCATTGAACAATTTTATTAGATGAATAATGGTGTGGAGGAAGAACTAGATTTACTGCATGAAATTCTAAAAAATAACACTCTATTTTTTATTAATAAAAAATGCTATTGCATGCCAAAATTAATAGCTAAATCAATTACTATATATTTGTTTATGAATACATATAGTGTTTTAAGTATTTTTTAATGTATTTTGTATTTTAATATGTATTTTATTTATGTAGTAATAATTTTTTTATGTGCATTTTTATTTTATAATAATTTATATCTATATCTGTTATGATGCAAATATACTTTTTTAACTATCTATAATAACCTATTTATCTCTTTTCTTTCTTTTTAGCCCTAAACACATATTCTTTAAAAGAATTTCATTTTTTATTCTGTTTCTATGTCTAATTTTTATTACCACTTAATTATGCTATCTACTATTTCAAAATACTAATTAATATATACATTTAATTAAAATTTTAATTTTGATGTAGTTAAA
Organism: Stylosanthes scabra; assembly: GCA_036250425.1. Lineage (NCBI taxonomy): Eukaryota > Viridiplantae > Streptophyta > Magnoliopsida > Fabales > Fabaceae > Stylosanthes > Stylosanthes scabra. Next base: position 28,479 of record JASCZI010272527.1, on the reverse strand, counting down.
TAAGTTTACATATTTATCTAATTTCGTAAGGGCACAATAGTAAAAATGACTATTTTATACAGCAAAATCGTAAATAATTATAAAAAAAATAATTGAACGATTATTAAAATATTTTATTTACACTATTAATAAATAAAAATTAAACTCTAAATTAAATAATATAATAAGTTAAAAGCGATGAAAATACAAAGGATTAGCCATTCTATATTACTCAAATAAGAGAAACAAATATAGAATATATCTAATTGCATGATCACGAGTGTATTTCAACATTTCCTCTAATTTGAACACAATCCTACATGCAGTCAATTAATTGTGGCTACCACGTTTGATTTTTATACACTCATCACGTGGCATTGACATGTAAATATTGAAAGGTATATTTTTTCCCCTAGACTCGTATCTATATAAATAATTTGTAATGAAAGCAATCATTACAATTTACAAATAACTGACGACACAAAAATATAAGCATCTTCCATCAATTTGAGGCAAGCCATTCTAAAGAATTAACAATAGTTGGCCTTTTCTTTTTCTTACCCTTGCAATTGAAATACCATAGCCAACACACTCTTTCAATTCCTTTAATTTTATGTTGTATTGGAATCACTACTAGCTTTTATATTATTAAAAAAAAGTGTTGGTTACCTAAAATTGCTCGCTAAACGTCTTGGCAACAATCCAATACAAGCAACAATGTGGGTTTCCTTAGAAGCGTTGGCTATGGCAGGCGCAAGTGATGCCGGAGAATGCGCAATAGATATTGAAGAATGGGAACGAAGAGACTTGGAGGAATATCCACTACCACATTTGCTAGCTGAAGAAGAAGACGAAGAAGACCGCGAGGGAGAAGAAAGGTTCACTAAAGAAAATGACGATGAGAGTGAAGATTGTGGTGTCAAATTCAGCAATAATAATCAAGAAAAGCTTGATGAGATGAAAATGGAAATGAGAGGGCCAAAATTCACGAGCTCAATTTCAATGGTGAAGATTGCACTTGCTACGATATTATGCATGATCTTGTGGGGTAAGAAGAAGGAAGAGATTCGAATCGTAGCAGCTAATAGCAGGCAGCAACATTATTAATTTATTTTATTTAAATTTAATTAGAGTAGTTATAATCTATTGTTTGTACTCATTATTCTTCTTTCATAAAAGGAAGAAAGGACATTTGTACACCCGAATTTTCACACGGTGGACAAAAGTACACCCAAAATATTAAATGAGTCAACTGTACACCCAATTTATTACTCCGTCAGACATTTTTATCCCACCGTGACTCCTACTTTCTTTCTGTTAATACAGTATGACAGGTGGCATTAGAGACCAACACGTTGGAAATTAGATTAATTAAAAAATTATTTTGCACAAAATAAAAAATTAAAAAAACTAAACCATGGCTTGAGAGTGAGAGACTCGAACCTGACTTGTGAGTGAGAGACTCAAACCTAACTTGAGAGATTGAATGTGGCTTGCCCTAGCAGAGAACGAGAGGAAGCAAAACAGAGTGAAGAACAAGAGTGAGGTAGTCTTCGTCATCGTGGTGTTTCTGTTGATAGTGGGTTGAAGGTTGAGACGGTGGTGGTTTCGCAATCGCATTGGTGGCTTGACAGCGGTGGCTCGTTGGTGGGGGCTCATCCTAGTCGAGGCGGCGCGATCAAAAGGTAACCACTTTCCTCTGTTTTTCCTCTACTATGACTATTTTCTTTGTGTATACAGTGAGTAAAAAAACATGGGTTAGGTTTTTGAATTTGTTTGCATTGTTAGGGTTTGATTTGATGATTTTTCTGATTAAGGTTTAATGATTTTTTCTTGGTTACACTAAATAAGGGTTTTTGGTTCTCGATTGCTGATTATTCTTATTTAGGGTTTCTTGGTTCTTGATCTTTAGGGTTATTGGTTATACTCATTAACTTTTTGATTTATTGCGATCACATATGGTGAATTTCATCAATTTGTTCTATCACTATAAGGGAAGATTTGAGAGAAATGCTGCTGGGGTTTTTGAATATGTTGGAGGTGAAGTGAACGAGTTTCCGAATGTGAATGTAGCACGTGTGAAGAAGACCTTGTTGGAGGGTTTATTCAAGAGCTTGGGTTACATTGCCTTTAGTGATTTCTACTGGGCTGAAGATGAGTTAGCACATGGTCTGAAGTTAATTAGGTTTGACAGTGACGTTGTTAGGATGCTTAATCATGCAAGAAGGAGTGGAGTAGTTCATGTTTACTGGGAGCATGTGGTTGATGCACCTGTTGAGGTTGAGGTTGTTGATGTAGTAGATGAAAATCCTCAGCAGGCTACCACACACCCACAGCAGCAGCCCCAAGTGACTCCTAAAAGAAGGATAAAAATGAGGGCTCGAAGAACCCCGACACGGAATAAAACAACAGCCTCAAGGAACATCAACCAAGCACAAGAGGAAGCAACTCCAAAACCTGAGCCAATCATCCATCCAAGCCCAGAAGCCGTGGCTGCAGAAATTGTTGTTGATGTTCCAGTGGCTACAAATTCCCAAACCGGTTCTGCTTCAGGTCATGGAGCTGCTGCACCAACTGAAATTCTAACTCAGCAATCAAATAATATTAAGAAAAGCAGAAGAGCATCATATAAAAGGCCACCTCCGACGGGACAAAAATTTGTTCATGGGAAAAGGGGTGAGGCACCAAAGATTTTTGTACCTCGTGTGAGCCCGGATGCAACTGATTCAGACGATGACAGTGACGCAGATCCTGACTACCATCAATATGAGTCTGAGGATTTACATAGTCCACTTTCCTCGGATTGTGATGATGAATGCCATTCAGAAGATGAAGTTTGGCCTCAGAGCAATCCAGAAGCACGTTTTGGTCTTGTCCATCTAGAGCTTGGCATGGAATTTGCCACGATGAAAGAGTTTCAAAGAGCTGTGCGGATTTTTGGCACACAACCAAATTTCCATGCCAAAACAAATAAGTAGTTTTCTAATAAACTTGAGTTCTCCCTTTATATCTTCAATTGATTTCTGCAACTTCCTCAAATCTTCCTCAGGCTCTTCTTGTTTTTGCTGCCCATTCTTCCATGAACTTTCTTCACCACTTTCTTGAATTCTCCAATTTTTTCCACCGTCAGAATTAATCTCATCAGCCCACACAAAATAATCACACCTAAGATCCACCCTCTGGAATTATTACAACAAAGAACAAAGATGACAAATTCATACAAATCGAAGATTAAAATATAAATTGGATGAATGGAATGAAAACTGACCCACAATGACAAACTTGAACCAAATTGTTTTAATAGAAGATGAAAGACCCACAACAACATACCTCTCATAACGGACAGCGAAGAAACAATCTTCCTGGGTTCATCTCTGTCCCAGACTCTAGCGTAACTGCATCAAGGTCGTGAAGACACTTGCTGTTGTTGTTATCGAACTTCTTCTTCCTCTTATTTTTCACTATCGACGGTGACCCACCGGAAGCACTCGAGTAAGACTGGGGATTGTTCTTCTTCCGTTGAAAAGAAGCCATTTTGAAACTCTGCTAGGGTTCCTCACTCACGTTTATGTCGTGAAGAAGACCCTGTTGATGATTTTTATTTTATGCAAAATAATTTTTTAATTAACCTAATTTCCAATGTGTTGGTTTTTTTGCCAACTCACTAATTGCACAGTGCCATCAGGGCACAAAACATGCCACCTGTCATACTCCGTTAACGGAAAGAGAGCATGAGTCACGGTGGGGTAAAAATGACTAACGGAGGAATAAATTGGGTGTATAGTTGACTCATTTAATATTTTGGGTGTACTTTTGTCCATCGTGTGAAAATTCGGGTGTACAAATGTCCTTTCTTCCTTCATAAAATTATAGAAATATTAATTTTAGTTAACAGAATATAATGCCAGGGACTACAACTAGTAGATATAGTATGTTGTATTATAAAAGAGAAAACTGATCGATCTTATGTAAATAGAACAATTTAAATAATCAATGAACTGCAGAATTACATTTCTCTCACATTCTATATTATCTTGCTTTCTCACTTTTTATCCAAAAGATTTCTTGTTTATCAAGAAATTTGTTCTTATAGTTCATAACTTTCATGTTCAGCTGATAACCCTAGATTGATATTTCATGAAAGGGATTGAGACTTCAAATTAGCCACAATCCTCAAACACTCTCTATCCGCAACGTCACTACAAAAAAGGCGCAACTTAGCGGCAGTTTTTTTTTTTCGTTTCGCGGCGGTTTTTTGCAAAACGGTTTTGCGGCGGTTTTTCACAACCGCTGGCACAACTGCTGTGAAACAAGAAATACAGCGGTGGTGAATTTTGTGGTCGCTTTTAACCGCCGTCATATCCGTAACCGTCAGTAACCGTTTTTGTTCGCGGCGGTTCATGAACCAAGGCTATCTTTACTTGCAGAATTTCTTACAAAAAATTTTGCGGCGACTTTTCAATGAATCATAACCGCCTCTATCATTATAGTTTCATTAAAAATTTTCCTTTATGTCTGTTCAAAATGGCCGCTATCTTACATTTTTCTTTTATTTCCTATTTTTAAAAATATTGTTGCTTGTATTTTTTGTTGTTGTTAAATATGTTAATTCTTCATGAAATTTATCATTGTTTCCCTGAAATAATCTAAATCGATAACAAAACGCGAATACATAATTGCTAAATATTTAAATAATTATTCAAATATAAACTTAAGAATAGAAATAAACTTAAAAGAAATATCATAGTCAATAACTAGTCTTAGCAAATAAAAAAGCATAATCAATTAACCAAAAGTGTCACCAATGTTAAAGGAAATAACATCTAATCCTATTATCTATTTCATATGCTGCCATTACTCAAGGTTGTCCCTCTAAGGAATTCATTCCTGCAATGATGTATGCTAGAAGATGCTCACCTTGCTTTTGAATGAGATATCTCAGAGCATTCTCCATTGCTTGACTCTTTATCTTTTCTGATGCTACTTCACTCTCAACGACCTGCCTCTTTACCTTCTCCGATTCTACTTCACTTTCAACTGCCTACCTTTTCAATTTTTCAGACGTCAACTCTACTCGTAATGATATGAACTCAAGGGGCCAGTAATAATTATTCAATCAATAATTATTCAATTGAATAATTATTACTGGACCCTTGAAATCATATCACGTAATTCTTCTAAAACCCTCCGAGTCTCTTGTCACTACAAAAAACACGCTTGTTACCGGCGGATTTTGGGGCGAAATTACTGGCGGAAATAGCGCTTTTAAATTTTTCAGGAAACTTTACCGGTGGATTTTAAAATCCCCCAGTAATTCCTCCGATAATTCATGAACTGATTTTTTTTTGCGCCAATGTTACCGGTAGATTTTGGGAGGGAAAAATTTGCCGGTAACGAAAAAATTAAAATGCACCATTCTGCTAAATGAATTTGACTTACCGGCGGAATGTTTCCTCCACAAAATCCGCCGGTAACACTAACACTTAAGCGCGACACTGCTCTTCCTTACTCATTTCTCTTCGAGCCCTAAACCCTAGCACTCCCAACCCCAATCTCTCTCCCTCAGCCCCAGCCGTGCTCCGCCGTCCTCGTCTCCCCCGTTGTCGACAGAAGCCGCCGCAGTCGCCTTCACTGCAGGATGAAGTCGTCATCGCGACCTCCATCGCCGAATCTGAAGTCGCCTTCGTTGCCTCCCACTCCGTGTCTCGTCTCACGTCGTCCAGCAGCGAGAAGCACCGTCGTCCCGTCTCCAGCTCTGTGGTGTCGTCTCCATCTCCAGGGTCCAGGTATTGAAGGTTCTCTTCTTCCCTTCGCTGCTCCTGCACTGTTTTTTTTTTTTTTAAATCAATTCTAGAATGAATGTTGCTGGTAGATGATGAATGTTTAGGGTGTAGATTGATTGGGTTTTGCTGTATCTGAATTCTTTGATTTTATATTTTGTTAATTTTATTTTTGGGGTTTTATTTTTTCTCTGTTCTTTGCATTTGCATCCAAGCTTGAAAGTTATGTCCCAATTTTGTGTTGTTCTCTCTCTCTTTCTTTCTTGCTTTCATTCTTTAATTTAATTATTAGAAAAATACTTGCAAAAGCATATGGGAATTCCAGCTGGTTGCACAAAGCTGCAGCAAAATCTGATCATAAAAGTTATTAAGTTGGTGGTTACTGAGACCAATTTGTTATGTTTTGGAAACTGAAGATATCTTCTCTCAGTGATTGTGTACACGTTGATGGTTTTAGGAACTTCTATCTTGTGGCAAGGTGGAGATTATGATACTGATTTTTTTTTTGTTTTTGGGTTTTATTCTTGTCATAGGAATCAACCATAGGTGCAAAGTTCTTTTCTCAGACATCGGCTGTCAATGCTGCGACAGTGAAATTCGAGATTTGGGACACATCAGGGCAAGAAGATACCATAGCTTGGCCCCCATGTACTACAGAGGTGCTGCTCCTACTATATATCATTGTCTATGACATTACTAGCCAGGTATAATACCCTTTTGAATACCTATTATTGTTAAATTTTGTGCTGCTATTTCTTTCTTCTTTGTAGTGCATGGTAGGTCTCAAATCACAACTTTGTTGTGTTCAATTAGGTGATTACTGATTAGGATGTCCTTCTGTTGTCTTTGTTAGATGCTAAAAATGTGTTTTTGGATTAAAGTTAAAGTGTCCAAAATGATTATCCTTATATATTTTACATTAGGCCTTCATTATAGGTTTATTTTAATTTATTTTATTTTAATTCAAAACTTGTTCAGTTAGACAATTACTAGCTTGGACACTTGTTTAGGTTTTTTGCCCCTTGATTCAAATGCCATGCGTTTGAGGTTACAACTATTCTTCATTATTTTTAACATTTCCTTATGCAAATTCCTACTACTGCTTGTTCTGAACTGGACTTGATTGGTTGATTTTTTCATATCATATACTCTAAATTTAGTTACTTATGCATTCAAAATCTCAATCATGTGGAAGAATAGTTATGAATAGTTGGTGATGGATTATTAGCCCTCTAGTGTTTTTAGTAACTAACTAGCGTTGCTGCCCTGAATATTTACTCTAACAATGTGAATGTATTGGAGCTGTCTTTGTTTGTGTTGTCATAATTCCTTGATGCAATGTTGATGGATACTGTGGTTATAAGTTTTTCTCCGATTTATGCAATTTATTTCTATTCTACCTCTTTCTATTCTTATTATACATGAATTCAAAATTCAAGCTGTGTTACTGATAGAAGTATAGAACCATATAGTGAAGCAGTTGTTTAGTCAAAAAGTCAGAATATATACTTGAACGGAATAAAACTGAACTCATTTGATTTCTTCTTCTGCTCCTTCTCATAACTTTCAGGCTATGGAGGTTCCTCCACTCCCCAAGATATATTCATGCTCCATTTTCTATAACAATGGATGAATTTGTGAATCAAGAATTGCTTTTAGCTAGTTTCCTCCGTGAACATATTGTCAATTTTTTGTTTAATCTTATATTATTGAGTTCTGTGCTTTCATTGTATCTCATTTTCCAAACAAGTTTAACTTTCATGCTATATTCATTCTTATTTTTTTTGTAACTAACTTGAAGTGATTAATGATGTTTTAGCTTCTAATTAGTGTAACAGAAATGTGTATATGATTTGATGCATGAAATTACTCTATATTTTACTTGTGACTTCTGTTTAATTTCAAACATTACCTATATGCATAGTTAGATAACTTATATATCTTTTAGTGACTGTATAACAGAGTTAATTGATCTAGGATAACAAAAGTTTTAGTGGATTCAAGGAGCAGTGTGTCTTTGAAAGTACTAAATATGTAATCAAATGTTGTTTGAATTTCTTTAAAAGGGTTATTATAGCTTAAATAATGCATCTTCATCTCTTTGCTTTGAAATAAAATAGCTTGAGACTCAAACCATGGGTTCTCACATGCAGGAAAGTTCATGGAAGTAGCATTCTGGAGTCTTGGAACCATTGGTGGAATTCTAGATTCACCTCTTGCCAATGAAATCAGCCTTTGTTCGTTCTTTCCTTTGGCTATCAAGGTTCCTTCAAACTAGAAAGTAAGATTACTAACTCCTATCTTATGCCTTTAGTTAACTAAATCAATAATATTTCATTAATTGTTTGCTATGATTCATTGTTGAAAATGTTGTTTTTTTTCATGAACACTTGCTATTAGAATAGATTGGCATGCAAGCTAGTTAGTTATTAATTAATCAATAAAAGTACTATTGACATTGATTTATCAGGCTAATATTATATAGAAAAGCAATGTGTTTTTGGCTATGGAAATATGTTGTTACTTTGTTAGTTGGGAGTGCTTTTCAATATCTACTCAAGTGCTGTGGTAATGTTGTGTTGTTTGATTTTATGCTTGTGAGTTCTATGTTGGATACTTATTGCTTATTTTGGTTCAAACTCAATGAAAGCCTCTGTAGTTATAGAAGTTAAGGGATTTGAGTCTATGCAAGAGAGAAGGGGATCTAGCAAGTGGTGGTTGTTGTTGTTGGAAATGGAAATTGGTTTCATGGTGATGAGGAGGGTCATGATGTTGTTGTTCTTGTTCATGTTTGGCTTTGTTGTCGTTGGAGAGAAAGGAGATGATGTAAATCGTGGCAATAACAAGTTGGAGAAGGAGGAAGATGATGGTTGGGGTGAACCAGCTTGTGAGGGAGGACCAGAATGCGGGTGAGGATGTTGATGATGACAATAATTTCTCAAACATCTTGGTGGTTCTTGAATAGGGGGAGGGGGTTGGATTGGTGAATGCAAGAAGAGGGAAAATAGGGTGTTTGGTTTGTTTTTGTTTGCTTTTTTGTTGTGGCTAATGCTTATTGGCTTCTCACTCTCTTAACTCTAGCTTTTGTTGTTGATATTACAAGGAGAGATATAGTGATATGCATATATACTGCTACTTTTACATTATAAATAAATAAAGTTTAGGAATACACAAAGGATCATGTGTTAGGTTCTTACTTACTATTAATTAAGATTCATTTATTTTAGATTTCAAAGGACTATAATTTGTGTGTGTAAGATCAAATCATGTTATGCTTCTACTGAATTTTTGTTATTTAAATTCTTTTTTGTAGGGAATGTTTGTGCCTACTATCAAAGGAGAAAGCACTAATAAGCAGCAGCATAAATGGCTGCCCTTGGGTTATAAGATGCAAATGATTGGTTACTATGCACAAATCGAACTTGGTTATGGATCCAATGTTCAAGGGCTTGAGACAACTGCAACTTTTGATCCCGCAACCGACGAATTTGTTATTCATAGCCCCACATTAACTTCCAGCAAAGTAAGTTATATGAATAATTTCTTGTGAGACTCTTACACTGTTACACTAGTAAAAACATTGAAGGAAAAGTGGTTTTGTATCGTTTTCCAGTGCATATTTGTATGTGCTTTTTATTTAAAGCTTTTGGATGCCATTATCACTACTTTGATGCTGATTTAATTAGTGCTGGCCTAGTAAACAAACATTTCTTATTATATATTTCTATCATATGTGGCAACTGAAATTTTACGGTTACAATAGTTACATTTTAATATTTTACTGTACAAGTTAGCTCCCCCTCTGCACTTGACAGCACCTCTAAATCAATTAAGTTTGAGGGTACATCATTTTTTTTTATCATGGAATCTTTTTAAACTAACTACAAATGAAAAGTTTGTTTTCTAAGTTAAGAAATATAGCCTCTGGCAGGGGCGGAGCTTTTCATTGACAATGGGGGCCATGGCCCCCCCAAGATTTTCATAAAAAAATTAGTACTAAAAAATTATGATTCTCCAAGTAGCTCAATTGGCAACTATTTTTGAGGAAGAAGGGAAAGACCCCTGTTCAAATCTTATTTATTTCTTCTTAACATGGGCTTTTATAAACCACACGGCCATACCCATAATAATAATTAATAAAATGAGCCTTTGATATATATATATATATATATATATATATATATAAAAGGTGCGGCATCATGGTCATGGCCTCATGGGCCTTTATAATTTAAAAAATTTAAATTAAAAAACAATCTTATATTATCTTATCATATCTTCTTATAATAACTTAACTTATTTTAGAATAAAGAAACAAAATAAGTTTGTTAGTTGTTAACTTGTTATCTTAGTTCCTCCTTAACAACGACGAGGAGCTGAGATAGAGACTTAGAGAACTACATTACTCATCAAAGAATTTATATGTTACAAATTTTGAACAAAGTTTTAACTTTCAAGTAATTATATTCTTCCATATCATCTTGGAGAAGTTAAGTAAGTTTTTTATCCATTTAATTTAATACTATTTTATGTTTTGTTGGTTTTTTAATTAAAATTATTTTATGCTAGAAAAAAATTAAACATTCAATAAGTAATGTAATATTTAATATTTATTATTCTAACTATATATTTTTTCTACTTACTTTATAGTTTATATATTCGATTTTTCTACAATTACACCGATGAAAAATCAAAGAATTGATGCATTTTTTAAAAGGAAGGATAACGTTCGAGAAGAAGAAAATATAACTTCTGCAATGTCAACACATGTTGATAGTTCTCCTATTCCAGCGAATCGTGAAGAAAGTGAGATACATCCTTCAAAAGTTCAAAGAGTCGCACCTAATGAGTTTGTTCTTAATTCTTTAGAACGAGATCCTGGGAAGCGGCTTCAAATAACGGCTTTAAAATAGTCTCAAGACATAGTTAATGCTGTGCAACTAGTCCATTCTACAAAATTACTAATCCAAAATATGAGAGATGACAAATGGGAGCAACTACTGAAGAATGTGAAATCATTTTGTGAGAAATATGATATTCTGATTCCTGATTTAACTGCTTCTTATGTAGCAAGGCAAGGACGCTCTCGTCACCAGAAAGATCATATTTCATTTGAGCATTATTTCAGAGTGGAAATATTTCTTGTCACAATCGATAAGCAATTACAAGAGTTGAATAGCAGATTCAATGATCAAGCAATGGATCTACTAAGTCTGAGTTTTGCTCTCATGCCTAAGGATGCTTACAAAAACTTTGATATTGCTAAGATTTTTACTCTTGTTGACCGTTACTATCCCAAGGACTTCACTTAACAAGAGAAGATTAATCTGCCATTTCAACTTCAACATTTCATCCTTGATGCTCGTCAACATCCAGAAATGAAGAATTTATCAACTATCCATGAGTTATGTAGATGTTTAGCAGAAACAAAAAAGTCAAAAGTCTACTACTTAATTGATAGGTTGATTCGTTTGTTATTAACTCTTCCCGTTTCTACAGCTACTACAGAGCGAGCATTTTCAGCAATGAAAATAATGAAGACGAGGTTAAGAAACAAGATGGAAGACGACTTTCTCACGGATAGTTTGGTTATTTATATTGCAAAAGAAATTGCTGAAACATTCAGTTCTGATTCGATTATTGAAGATTTCAAGTCACTCAAGACTCAAAGAGTACCATTTTAAAGTATTTTGTAATATTTATTTGTATATAATTATTTATTTATTATCTTATTAATAAACAATTTTAAAAAAATACATTAATATATTTTATTTTAATATGAATAGCAATATAATATTATATAATTTTATTTTTGGCCCCCCAAAGAATTATTTCAAGCTCCGCCACTGGCCTCTGGTGCATTTCTTATTGAGTTCAACCTAGTATTTATTGATTATTTGACTGCATTTTATACAGGTTTATAAAATAGATTTGTTATTATTAATATTTATTTTTTTAAAATTTGTCACAGTTACTGTGGGAATTATCGATGAATTTTTCCGCTAGTAATATTTTAGGCATATATTTTTTTTTAAAAAAAACTTCAACGTTACTGGCGGAATTAGCAGGGGAAAAATCCGCTGGTAATTAGCAGCGGAATTTAAAAATCCGCTGGTAACGTTGATCCCCAAAATTCCCAACGGTGAATCCGCCGGTAATTAGCGACGGAATTTGAAAATCCGCCGGTAAGATATTACCGGCGAGGTTTTTACCGGTGAAAAAATTTAGCAGGTAAATCCGCCGGTAACGTTGAAAGTGGCGAAAATGAGAAAAAAAAATCCGCCGATATCGGGCGCATTTCTTGTAGTGTGTGTCTGAGCTCCTTCACCCGTTTGTTGGGAATTTTGGCCAAAGAGTCTACTCAGAATCAGCCCGAACCCAATTCTACGGACCCTACCCAGGTGCTCTTTTTCGAGAACCTGGGCAAGCGAATCATTTTGAGATAACACTCTAGAAGACTCATCATGTTGCTCAGTGTCCATAATTCTTTCCTGCAAAATATATTTGTGGTTAATTGTAGCCCTTCTAATTTCATCCAAACAAAATCATTAGAAAAAAACTGAAAAACGTTTTATACACAAGTTCTAAAAGATACTTATACAAATAACCTGAGCATCTTCGTGGATATAAGACCCATTGATTTTTCTATGTGTCATGATCCAGACCTCGCCTCTACTAACGTCCCTCCCTTGTTGGTGGGTCTGCAATATTACAATCAACACATATATCATATAGCGTTAAATGGAAAAATATGCATATCAATAAAGTGCCAAGAAATACACATCAAGCTAATTACCTCTTCATCTCTCTGCTTCGCCATGCTTTTGGAACTGCCTGTGTGAGTGTATAGCTGCTTTGATCTGACTGTGTTTTTCCTGCATTTTTTCTGTTTTATCGTAACAAGTAAGCTATTTAGTCACTGAACTCAAAGCCCCACTAACATATTTATTAAATATTATAATTCCACCAAAACTACCTTGGTGTCAGGTCTCAGGCGATATCTAAGGAACCTTCTCCAATGATATCAATTCCCCCTGGGCGTGCATGAACATTCTCCTCCAAAGTCTTCATTTGGTCGTAATAATTGTGGAACAGTCTATTCCTTGCTTCCTTCCAGGACTTGCCTAAACTTTACAGCATCATTCCTTTAATAATTTCACTTTCATCAAAGTGGAAGGTTTCCTACAAAATTAACTGTAAACCATTAGTTGAACATTCTATTTCTTACATACTTTGATCATCGACAAGACTGTTATCCCATAATATTATTAGAAATAATTTAAATAGTCAACTTTTACCTTTATAACGTCATTATAAATACTTTTTTTGGTGCACATAGCTTTCCAATTTTCCTCACAAATCGAAAAATTGTTGAAGTTAGAACCCACCACTCCAAGTACCCCACTTAGTAGACCACCAGCATCCCTAATAGGTTGCATCTCTGTATTAAATCGGAGAATCACCTTTGTACCATGAAGTGGCTTCATAGCTTGCGCCATAGTCATCTTTCTCTCTTTGATTGTGCCATCGACCTCTAATTAAAAAACAACTAAGTATTTGTGAAGATTGTGGCCAAGGGGCATGGAAAACAAGTAAACAAAAATCATTAGCATTTAGGGCTTTGAAAAATTAAATTGTTACCGATGACATCAATAGTCCAGGGTTTTGCGTTCCTGCTACCTCTGCTATTTCCAGCATTAGGCGATTCAAGTGATCTATCTATGTGATCATCAAAGAATCCACCTCATTGGCCAAGGGGTTCACTTCCTCTCCATCTATCCTTTGGTTTTGATTACCTTCTGCATTTGACTCTGGATTAGGCCCGACTTCACTCCGAGGTGGACGAAATGGGCAACAAGATGTTGTTGCGGGGACACTGCTACCAGTAGAGTAAATTAGAGGATCATTCCATTGAGTGGATGAAGCTATAGGTTATTGGACATTTCAACAGATGTCTCATTGGACATGAATAATCGCTATAATCGTGGAATAAGAGGAAAGTTGCAAAGCGTCTTTGCTGCTTACGGTTTGCCATTCTTTTTAACAACCACGTTGAGCCTAATAATAGAGTTCTTCTTGATCTTCTGCTTCCATCTAGATGTGCCACATCGTTTGCAATTAGTCAGGTTCTGATCGTTGCCCCAATATAGCATGCAGTCATTTGGACATGCATCTATTTTCTTGTATTTAATACCGAGTTTTCTAATGATCATCTTGGCATCATAAGTTGTACTCGAGATCTTTGCATGCTCAAAAGCATCCCCCAATAAGTCTAGAATCATTCTGAAGGCTTTATCACTCACTCCACAGGGACACTTGATGTGGTAAAGCTTCACCAAGAAGGACAACTTCGAGTATTTTAAGCATCCTCGATACAATTTCTTCTCTCCATCTTCAAGCAGATCATGAAAGTTACTTGCCTCACGACTGGGTCCTTCATATAAATATGGCAACTCCTCTTACCCCCTTCTAGCATGTTCATGGTCTACTTCATCTTCTTCGCCATGCCATCCCGGAGAATTTGAACGCCTCACAGACCATGTCCTGCATCAAATCTCCTAAATTTATAGGAGGTTCAGCTGCTTGTCCATTAAAAGAGTTATCTACTACACGTCTCTCCCCGTGATGTAACCAATATGTGTAGCTTGGGGGAAAGGGTTTGATCTATAGATGATCGTATGCATTTTGTCTAGTTTGATAAACACGGAACCCACAGGAATTGCACGGACAGTGTATCCTCCCATCGGACTATGCATTAGCAAAAACGAAATCTAAAAAATTGTTTAAACCATCCCTATATTCTGCACTATTTCGTGTCTTTAAATCCAAGTTTTTTCCAAATCTAATTAGTTATAAAGAAAAAAACTAAGGTTATACAAATATCAAACTATGACCACCAGAAAACTCAATAAACAATTCCAACTTACGATATAATATATATTTATAGTCCTACTATTTGCTATCTAATATAACAGACAAATAAATAATAAATTCTTTATATTTAAAAAGAATTGGAAGGAGAATAAGTTTAAAGACATAAAAAACACATGCATTTACCAGATGTTAAAATGTAGAGTAGGATAGGTATTTATAAGTTGCTTACTCATTGTGAGATTCTCTTTGTAAGTAAAAACTACCGGAAGAAATCAATATGTAGTCCCAAAGCCAAATAATGAAATGAAAGATTAAAACCTTCCTTAAAAAAAGAAGAAAAGGAAGCTGAAGTGAGCTACGGGTTAAAGTTAAAATATAGAGTTAAATATTAAATTGGCCCCTGAAATTTGGGGTTATGATCAAATTAGTCCTTGAAATTCAAATGGTATCAAATTGACCCCTCACTTTTATGATTGTGACTCATATTGGCCCTTTTGTGGATCTTTATAAAAAAAATGCAGATGTGGTCGTTAATTCGCAACGCTGGGCTCTAATAAAATGACGTCGTAATGTGTTCGCGCCAAAACATCACCAAAATTGAATGTTTGAGGCACTTTATTTACAAACATTTGATCTCATATGACACATTAAAAGAGATTTTAACTTCTTTTACCTTCAAACGACGTCATTTTAGTGTTGTTTTGGCCTGGACTCATCAAGACGTTGTTTTATTAGAGTCCAACGTGGACAATTAACGACCACATTTGCATTTTTTTTACGAAGAATCACAAAAGGGCCAATGTGAGTCACAACTGTAAAAATGAGGGGTCAATTTGATGCCATTTGAATTTCAGGAGCCAATTTGATTATAGCCCCAAATTTGAGGGGCCAATTTGATATTTAACTCTTAAAATATAATAATATAGGAAAGTTTTCCCATGTGACATGCTGGAGGACTGTTATATCATATGCCAGTGGAACCTGGTAAAGCCTATCATATTTGTCATGTAGTTTGCGAGCAATTTACCATAATATCTATCTTAATGTTAGGTTAATGTCCAAAATAACCAGCTATGCTAAATGGGCCTTGAATCTGTTCCCAGCCGGTTGTCTTATTTCTTTGATTTTATTATAAACCCATATTTGAAACTGCTGTAAAAAAAACATCCCTAGAATCTCTTTCCGGGATTCTCTTTCGTCCATGACACCCTCAAAACTGGCCGTTCCGTTCCCCATGGGCACACAACAATGTCCTCCTTTTCGAAGAAGAATTATTCGTATCTGAACTGGAGCTTCGCGCCGCCATCGACAACGAACTTCGAAAACACGGATATTCTTAATCGCAGCCCAGAGACGTGTGACGCTGCTTCACAGCTATCGAATGGTGTGTGCTTCGGATTTTCCTAAGTTCTTACGAAAATGGTGTGATGTTGTTTCCCAAGTGTCCCACCGTCAAACCCTAAATTTGTCAAGAACTTTGAGAAGAGAAGAAGCATACGTGTGTATTTGTCTTGGGCCAATGCTTTCTTTGGTTCATCTCTGTGTTTATTTAACAAAATTTATGAAAACTATTATTTTCTATTTTATTATTAAACAGAGGTCACAATTTTGGAGAAACTGGGCGAATGTATTAGAGAGGAAATTGAATATAATTGGATGAGTCAAGCTCACATAGCTGGGCCCAATATTGGAGATTTGGAACTGTATCCAAAAGGCTAGATGCACCAACTTGGCTGTGTAACAATCTCGCGCGGTAGTTGAAAGCCGACCACAAAAGCGTATTCAATCATTAAACTGGATTGCCCGGTCAAGTGCATACCTTGTGGACTAAAGAATACAAACCACCGAAGCATGCTATCAATCATGTCCGTAGTCGCCATGTCAGTCCAAAATCAACGGCTGTTAAAACTGAAACATCATATGACAGGCTAGCAGGGTGTCATATGTGAAACACTTTCAATAATATAATAAGGCAAACTAAAAAGCATTGATCTTTAACGCCAGTTGCTGGTAAGTGGTAAGTAACAAATTAAGTAAGCACAATAAAATTTATTCCAAAAGTAACTGAAAAAGCATTCTGAATTCTTATTAGCCTTTATCTCAATATCCGAAGATGGAGAAGTCCAGTAGCAAAAAGGCAACCTGTGATAAAAGAGCTACCCATAAGATAGAACTCCAACATATTGTATAATTCAATCTATGTATGCGTCCAAAATTAAGCTGTTGACCATGATAATATTATATGTTTGAATGATTGAATATTTTAATGTCCAAAATTGCATTCTTATTAGCCTTATAAACTGAGGCTTTTTTAACCCGAATTCATCTGTTGTAACTACTACTAATTTGATGGAAATAATGACACATTTCGATAAAATTAATATTCAAAATGGATGGCACTAAAATAAGATGCAGCCAAAATTATCCCAAAGAAGCCTAGCATGAATAACTCTAGATTCATAAATAAATAATCAAAAAATAATATACCATAAAGAAATCAAAATTGAGTTGTACAAGTATATTAGACCCACTTTTTAACAGATCTAACACATGTATTCGATGCTCCAGAATTATCTATCCCTTGATCCAATGCCAGATAACCAGGGCTGCTATAATTCTATAAAATTCAATAAAGTAGAAAGAGGAAGATAGTCAAATAGTTATTTATCTATAATACAACCTGCTATTGAACAATTTATTAAAGCATTAAAGTATAAACCTCCAGTTGTATATCACTATTTGAAGGAGAACAATGAGCAAAACAACAACAAAAAAGGACATAAAGGCCTTAATCCAGCTAAGAAGCAGGTAACTTAAAACAAGAGTTTGTTATGCTGTTACTTATCTAATTATTGCCATAACCATTTTCAGTACTGAATTGAATATTATGGATTACATATTAAAAACATTTTCATGTGATAGCTTTAGTTCATATTCTTATTGCTAAGGTTTTTGGACTAGGGTCAACCCAAACTAAAATGTGGAGGTTGTTAAAAAAAAGTTGCAGACATGGTAGTATCTTTAGGCCTCCTACAACAAAGACAACAATAACACGCGTATCTTCCTAATGTTTCTCCCAGATTGAGCAAAGACCAGGATGCTAGGTGGAACTTGCATTAGTCCTATAAATATATATCCTTCTTTTCATCCCCATCAACAATCCAATTCAAAAAGATAGTTTCTTTTAAAAAAAACACATGAACAAGGGAAGAAACACAAAATAAAGGGTATGCATTGAAAGCTTAGCGTCAAGTAATACTTACTCTATCAGCCAGTGTTACTATTAAAATTGAATAAATGAATTAGTTGTTTATGCTTATTGGATCAAAATTCTCAATTTTAAAATATCTTTGGGCAGTGCCAAATTTAACAATGAAAAAAAATTATCAATTCCAAGAGAGCATGAATCAAGCACCATGAACCATGAAGAAATATGAAAAGTAAAATGATCACATGTCAATGAATAAACAACAAGAAATACAGAGTGAATGGAAATTAGCTCTCTCATATGGACTCAAGTCAATCAACTACAGTCCAGCTAAAATAATAGCAATTAATTTGTCATCATATAAGGCTAATTAATGAGACACAAAAAATCATATTTGACAATCCATATGAACAAACATATTCTCAATCACTTACCCTTTCAAAATTAAATCAACCAAATATAAAAGAACAGAGAAAGATCAATGACATACTTCCCTCAAATATAAAATCAGACAACTATCAACACACATGGCCAACCAAAAAAATATATACTTATTGATGGGTTAACTTAAATTGGCATATAAATAAAAAATTAAAAATAGAGAAAGAATGAGCAAAGAACAAACCAGATTAGAAAGGCGGCTGAAGCATAGGGCATTGATGGTGAGCAAGAAAGACCCACAGACTCGAAGTATAGCACTGCGGCAAGAAGGCACTACTTTCGCACCAGTGCGTGCTTGATGAACTGGGTTTTTCTTGACCCGTGTTCTTGGCAAGAACAAAAACACAACAAGAGAGTAAATTGAAACCAAATCAAGAAGAAGAAGAAGAAGAAGAAGAAGAAGAAGAAGAAGAAGGGATGAAATTGGCACCAGAAATAAGAGGTGTAAATCGGGAAAAGAAAGCGAAGGGGCAGAGTGATTACCAGGAAAAGGAAGTACTAGCAGCATCAACGTTTTGTTTACAGGGAAAAGGAGAGGCGTGTTAGGGATTGTTGTGGGTTGATGAATGATAGGGAATGAGAGAAATTTCGCGCCCTTAAAGAGTTATTTTGCGAGATTTTTTTTATGAATGGGTTTGGAATGAAATTTGATTCAGTGGCTGATGAACTCCAAACCGCCTCCAAATAGCGTGACTTTGTGGCCCACCATATCACCGCCAAGCGAACTGCTGCCATCGTCTCATGTTGTGGCGAGTTACCGAACCGACGCCATCTTCCCGCCGCAATCCTCCGCATTCCTTGTAGTGCGTACTCTGATAATAAATTAGTCATTTTAGTGCATGTCGTATTAAGATTAGGGTTAGATAGTTACCATATATTTGGTGTATGTATATGTTAGATGGAGACATCCTTTATTTATAAGTGATTACTGTGGCGACTATCTAATTTGAGTAAACAAAGAAATCAATATCTAATATTTAGTATAAATGTTAAGATAAAAAAATTCATAATGAATAATAAAAGGTATGGTAGAGCTGGCCTTACTTATATTACACCCTTATTATCCACGATTTTTTAGGTTTAGCCACGATTTTACCTTGGCTAATGATCGTATTTTCTGTAGCAAGACTTAGCTTTTTCTAATTTACATGTAATTAATAATACCATTCAAATTCATTTCCAACAAAAAAATTCTTATATTACATGCCCGATGAATCTACTTTGGATGGATTCTTAGACATGTCACTACAGCATATGCACACTACAAGAAACTCGCATATTACCGTCATATTTTCCGTCGAAAATTATCCCACGATATTACCATCGGATTTTGCGTGGGATAATCCAACGATAAGGATGGAAATATGATTATGTTAGGGTGTTACTGTCGGATTTAAAATTCCGAAGGCAAATCCCACGATAAAGGCTGTGGCGCCAAATAAAAAATTGGCGGGCAATTAAGTTTAGCGTGGGAATTACTGTCGGAATTAGTGTCGGGTTATACATTTAGGGTATTACCGTCGGATCTGATCCGATGGTAGTAGAAAAATGAGTTTTTTTTTATGATGAGGTCATTACTGTCGGATTTTATCCCATTGAACATCCAACGGTAACGCGATGCAATTCAAACGCAGCATTTCATTTAAAGGCTGTTGTTATCGTCAGATTTTTTCCTACTGTAAATCCGACGATTACTCTAACCTAAATCCCCAATTACACGAGCATCCCCTTCATTTGCACTCAGACAAAAAAGGGCAGTCCCTCTCCTACATGCCGTGACCACCTCTTCACTTCCTCCACGTCGTTGTCGTCAACGTCACCTCGCCAGTTGTCGTCGCTGTCGCTCTCTGCAACTTCCTCGGAGGTCTCCATTCCCTCTTGCAGTCGCTGCTTGGTCGTCGACCCCTAACCGTCGTCCCTGTGTGCTCCACCTAGCCTCCCCAGCCGTTTTCCCTGCCGCCATCCTCGCTATACCCGCGTCGTGACCGTCCCGCCGTCAATCCCATAGGTAAGAACAAGGTTTAGGGTTTTTTGGGTTTGTCGTGTTTCCTAACTCTTTATCTGTGCTATTAGCTTTGGATTTTATACGGTGGTAACTGATAAAGCTATTGTGGTTATAAAAATTTGTAGAATGGTGTGTAATTTGTGATTTGTGCTCATCTCTCAAACGGGATTGTGCTATTGTTGAGTTTGTTTTTCAATAGAACCAAGCTTGAGTATTTGCTTAGCTAGGTTGTTAGGTTCTGTCAAAATTATTTCTATGAAAATACCAACTATGAATAATTTGACTTTGAAATCATTATAAACCCATTTGAATTCTGAAGTGTGTATTTTCTAGTGTCACTTTTCTCAGTTTAGTTTGTTTAGGTTTTGGAGTTTTTTTGTTTTTGTCAACTCGTAAAAATGTAATATTTTCATTGTGTTGTATTTCAAGAGAATATCTTTCAAAAAAAAAAAAAAAGGGGGAATATCTGCTTTTCATCACTTGATTTGAAAATTGGATGAAATGGATTTAAAGAAATTGATCTTAAGTTATACAGGTCACAACATTTTTGGTCATGCTGGTAACATTTTAAGCTCTCAGTTTTCAGTTGTAATTAAACAAATTTCCTTTGCAAACAAGAAGGTACTTTTTTGTGTATCCATCCATCTAAGTTACTTAATTTTTGTTTCAGGAGATACATTGGTAATAGAAAGTACATTTGAGGTTTAATAAGAATATCTAAATTGTCTTCATTCAATCCAAAGTTCATCAGAAGAGTTGCTATCTAGTTTTAGCTTCATGTTAGTGTGTTGATCTGTTCCTCCTCACAATTTACTTTTCCTATTTTTGTTGGGAGAAAGTAAAAGAGATGATGATATATGCTACACTAAATGTACTATAAATATCAACTTAATTTTGGTTCTTTAACTGCCGCCAAAGTTGTTATAATGCCAAAACTGCAATTCAGTTGTGGAAGTTGTAAATTTATACAAAAAGATGTATATCAATGATCTTTTAACTTTCTCTAGGCAACTTCAATCCTTTGGCATTTATATATACTGTGTATCTAGCTAGGTATCAAAGCATGACTATTAACTTTCATTTCAATAATAAGGTGCGCTCTGGTATTATGGTGTGTATTACTATACAGATCAAATATTACTATACTTTTGGTTTTGATGATTGTCATAGTTCCGTAGGAATTTCTATTTACATATATGAGTAAGCTATTTTAAGTGGTTTTGCAGTAATTTTGATATATTTGTGCTATATTCAACCTTAATTAGCTAGTGGTAGTTAATTTTCCTTTTAAAAATATGCAATCTTGGTCTAATATTTAAATGATCATTTCTTATTTTATCACATTCAATATTATGTCAAAATAAAGTTGGTTGGTTGTGGATTAGTACGAATAATAATAGCTAATATTTAAATTTGTATCATTTACATGCTGATTATGTAATTGTTAACTTCTGATGGTAAATGAGTATTTCCTTTATTGCTTCATATTTTGCAGATCTTTCACATCTGTCAATGGGCCGGCAAGCGAAACTAATATTCAACTCTCATCAGATAGGTTTGCCTTTTAATATTGTGTTACATGATTATGGACAAGACTTGTTTTTACCTTTTTTTTTTATTTAAATAAAATAAGAAATAATAATAGCTAATGTTATGTAACAACTAGTGGGCCTTTCTCAGTATTTTTTGTTTTGTTTTTTATTTTTGTTTTTTGGATTTTGGATTGAGGGGTTGCTTCAGTACTTCTTCATCTTGTTTTGGTGTCTCATTTTTCATAATGATTGGTGAGTATATGTTCTTGACTTCTTTCCCTTATGTCCTTTAAGGTAGCGTTTATTTTCAAAGACTGAGACTGGAGAACTAAGACTCAGTATTATGTTTGGTGAGTAGAAATTAGAACAAAAATTTTAGTCTTAGTCCTCAAAATTTCAATATTTTTAGTACCTCCAGATAATAAGGACTGAGAAACTGAAGACTAGGACTGAAACTTTAATAACATTTATTTTCAAATATACCCTCATTTAATTTTGTAAGTTATAAAGTACCCTTCCACCATCTTCCCCTACCTCTCCGTACCAGTCACCCCCTCTCACCCTCCATCTTTTCTCTATCACTCCAGCCTTCATCATATTTAATTTCCGGTCAAAAGCAAGGTGATCTAGCAATTTAACTTATCATCCATAACAATTTCATAATAAGTTAGAAGACAAAGGATAAAGGGTTGTTTTGTTAATCCAACAGTGTCAACCATTTTTTCACTTTTATTATTATTATAGAAGAAAGATAGCTAATGCTAAATGGGAAACCATATCCTCCCTTGAGAAATTTGAGCAGGGATCAGGGATTGCCTTGAAATCTAACTTTAAAGGTAGCATGAACTATATTTTGAAGTGGAAAGTAAATTACTAGATTTTATTCAGAAATCATGGAAGTATGTGCTCCTACGTGTATCATTTGAACTCGAAGTGGAAAGTAGATTACTAGAATTTATTCAGAACTTGAACTGTTGTGGATTTTATTTGAAATTGAGTTGTGGTGGATTTTGGATGATTGTAAAACAGGGCTTTTAGATATGTGAATTCAGGTTTTTTGGCTTTCAAATATTTTTTTTTGGATTTTCACTCATTATCGTCGGATTTTTCGTGGGAAGTATTCGACAGTAACATTTATCAAATTTATTTTTAACCCTTTTTTAATTTATTAATTAACGTTGGATTTTGCGTGGGATAAATCCGACGGTAATAATGAATGAAACCATCGAATTTTGTTAGGGTATTATCGTGGGATTAATCCGACGCTAATTTCCACGGTAATATCGTCGTATTAGAAAATTCGACCGCTAATTCCGACGGTAATAGTATTTACCGTCGATTTCATATATAAAATACAACGGTAATGGATGAATTTCTTGTAGTGGCAGCATGTACTTACATGCGGTTCCGTATCTCGTTTATCGGCGGTTCATTCATCTGCCACCTATACTTTCGCTTGTAATCGTTTTGCGGCGATTTAGAAACGGCCACTGTTTAGGTAAGCGTGTTGCGAAACTTTTATTTAGTAGTGGCGGTATGAGTTTTCATATTTTGACCCTTTCGATTAGCTGTAAACCGTCGCAAAATCGCTGCTTTTTTTTTAGTTAATGATAATTAATTTTTTTCATGTCTTTTATATTTCATAATATAAATATTGAAGCACTTAATAAATTTTTTGCTATATCGTAAAATTTTAAGAATGATAAAAATATACAAAATTAATATAACAATATATATACCAATAGAGAATATTTTATCCATAAGTGCACTACGATATATTAAAATTAACACTTAGTCACAAAATATAAAATAAAATCAAACAAGTACTTTGAGATTGTAAATCCAATCTGTCAAAAATATATTTGGCAGTGGTTAAGATAACAACCGCCGCCAAACGGAACAAAGAATCCGTTTTAGCGGCGGTTGATACTCGAATTACCTCGAAACGAAAATAATTTGACGGTTCTATGTCGAACCGCCGCAATAACCGCCGGGATATCTCATTGCTATTTACCGGATTCTTTGTAGCGTGTGTTTCTGTTTTTTGTTTTTCTTTTGTTTAACTGCATTTGTGTCGCCTTATTTTCTCCCCATGGGTTGAGAGTTGCTTAAACGATTGGGAAAAAAACTTTAATCGGGGTAAATCGTGTAAAATTAAAGTATAGTTTATTTGGAGTTTAAATTTTTGGTGACCGCATACAAAGCAAAGAAATCATGTCCTTCCTAATAATTTCTTCCAAACACCACTCTAATGAATCCATTCCACGTAAGGATGACTATATATCTCTAGCTGCATTGTTAGTTAAAAAATTGAGTTAGCTATCAATTTGGTCTCTGTCCATTTTTTCGAACGACATAACGACCCCTGATAATAAAAAATCACCGCTGCGGTCCTCGTCCATAATCGCTGTTACACAAGACGGCCCCTCCGTGAGTTTCTTCGTCAAATGTAAACGGAAGTGGCTAACGTGTCATGTTAAGTTGCTTGCGTGCCCGTTAACTGCCATATAGAAATGGACATGGGCTGATTTGGCGCACTCAAAAGGAATGGTTAAGGTTCGATTTATCTCATTTTAAGTTGCCAAGCTGGAGAAGTGGGAATGGACAGGGCCAATTTGGCGCATCCAAAAAGAATGGTTAGGGTTCGATTTGTCTCATTTTAAGTTGCCAAGCTGGAGAAGTAGGAATGGACAGGGGTCGATTTGGCGCACCCAAAAAGAATGATTAGGGTTCAATTTGTCTCATTTCAAGTTGCCAAGTTGGAGAAGTAGGAATGCATAGAGGCTGATTTGGCGTACCCAAAAGGAATGATTATGGTTCGATTTGTCTCATTTTAAGTTCGTATTAAATTATAATACCTATGACATCATGTTGATGATACAACGATGAATGATGAACCTGGAAAGAACATAGTTAGATCACCAAAATAAAATTGAGGGCTTAGAGATTCTCACCAAAGATGAAAAATGGATAAGTTACAAGCTGAACCATTATTATAATAGGTGTCCACCATTATTATGATATGAAATAATAATGGAAAGAATATTTATGCAGTGAGCTATATAGTATATATATTAACGTGGGTATAAAAGGAGTCAATTCAGTAGCTATATATTGATGTCACAAAAAAAAAAAAAGTAGCCATATATTGAAACACCAATACTTCACCACAAAAAGTTGGAATTTTTTTAGCTGTATTTTGCTTTTTATATATTGTAATGATCACTTCCATGCATCATAGTGTCCTTTAACCTACCATGTGGACTATATAACTAAATCAAAGATCTTGTATTTCAGATGTTATTTTATAAATACCTCATTTTTTGTATATAATATATTATTTCTATTATTTTCAAGTTCATCATTGATCGATGTATCAATAATATGATGTCATAGGTATTATAATTTAACACAAACTTAAAATGAGACAAATCAAACCCTAACCATTCTTTTTGGGTGTGCCAAATCGACTCCTGTTCATTCCTAGTTTTCCAATTTGGCAACCTGAATTGAGACAAATCGAACCCTAACCATTCCTTTTGGGTGCGCCAAATCGACCCATGTCCATTCCCACTTCTCTAACTTAGAAACTTAAAATGGGACAAATCGGACTCTAATCATTTCTTTTGAGTGCGCCAAATCTGCCTATCCATTCCAGCTTGGCCGTTAACGATCACACAAGCAACTTAACGTGACATATCAGTCACTTTCATTTGCATTTGCATTTGGGGAAGAAACTCATGAAGGGGCCGCCTTATGTCACGACGACCATGAAGGAGGACCGCAGCGGTACTTTTTCATTGTCAAAGACCGCTATGTCGTGCAGGAAAATGAACAGAGGCCAAATTGATAATTTAGTCTTAAAAAAAATCCGCAATTGAATTTGCAGTCCATATAAGATGATCACTGGCAATCCAATGTAACATTTCCTTAAATTTTCTTAGAGAGGTCACAACTCTCGAGTTTAATTTGATAACAAACACTAATTTTGTGGAAATGGAATGGAATAATATTTTTTAATTTACCAGCCAAATTAAATTCGTAACGGAATGGGTGTATTTGATTGTGATGTTGAAAGAATAATAATAAAACTGGGAATGAAAGGCAATATGTACATTATTATTCGTTCGTATCTTAATTATTAATTTTGCTAAGAATGAACAACATATATACAACTGCAAGAAGATTACGTAGACGATGACATAATGTGTTTTTTCTTAATAAAACTCTAAAGTGCTCTTCCTGGTCTTATTTTGACTTACGTATGAATTGAACTACATATAATTTCTTGAATTGAATTTTCAGTAATACATTTCAAAGTCAATCTATCCCCTTGAAAATATAAACAAAAGTTAAGTGCTACTATATATACCTGATGTGTGTGTGGTAAACCATTAAATTAGTTCATAATGCAGTATTTAAAAAAAATAATAATAAAGTTTGAATTATTTCTATCATTAAAAATATTCAAACATGCATGGGTGATTCCTCCCATGTCCCATGTTTTAGAGAGAACATATATCGTTACTGATGTGGTCCAATAAAATGAAAACGTACATTTGACACCATTAATCTTAGTCAATGAGTTATTAAATTATTTATATAAAAAAAGAATTTAATGAGTTTTAAGAGTATATTGAATATCATATATACACATATACACAGATACCAGATACTAATACGTATATACTATTTATCGAACATGATTACTTTTAATTACAATTTTATTATTATTATTATTATTATTATTATTATTATTATTTAAAAACTAATTTAAATGAATAAATTAAAATTAAATAAATGAATCAGAATTATTTAAGGCTGCAAATTTATTTTGGGGAAAACATTAACCTTAAATATAATTAATATCTTAAAAAAATATATTTTAAATTTTAATAATATTTTTATAAATTTATAATAAATAATAATATTTTTAACAAAAATATATTTTTAAGATGATCTTAGTTTTAATATAAAATAACCTAATCATTTGTTAGATAAAATAAAATATGATTATTTATTTTTAATTTTTTAATTAATAATAACATCTTAATATCAATTTATTTGTAATATTAAATTTGTTTAGTATATACTTATTAATTTGACTGTATAAAAAAGATTCATAAATTTTTATATATGAATAGTCTATATTTATTTATTTACTTAAAATAAA
>JASCZI010272526.1:3667-19738 GCA_036250425.1 Stylosanthes scabra | reverse complement strand
AAATTGTAGGACAAATGAGTTATCAAACCTCAATCAGATTCTTGTCCACTGTAAGCTTGTTGAGAGTTAATGTGCCTGTTTTATCACTGCATAGGACATCCATTCCGGCCATTTCTTCTATTGCAGTCATTCTCTTTGTTATAGCACCCTGCAAAGATTTATAGCATTAGTACCTAATTTATAATGATTAGATAAAGACTTTTTATCATTAAAGCAACAATTAGGCTTTGTTTGGTAATTGCATCAAGACAAAATATAGAGACACTGAGAGACCAATCTATTTGAAAGAGGTAGATACAGAACAAAATTTGTCTGTTTTTCTATATAGTCTCTGTCTTAGTGTTTCTATATTTTATATCTGATTCACTTACTAAACAAAATGTTGAATCAACAAAGTAAATGTAACCTGCTGAGATAATTTGTGTGAACCAATAGCCATTGTAACTGAAAGGACAGTTGGCATTGCAATAGGGATACCCCCAATCAGTAACACAAGGAGGTTATCGATACCAACTCGATACTCCCTTCCCTGCGGGCCATATATGACTATGATTTCAATGAGCATCCCGATAGCAATGGAACAGATGCAGAAGTTCCCAATAGATTGCAGAACCTGTAACAAGATCATGGTAAGATTTGATTTCAGGGTAAAGCATAGAAAACATTGACTAACATAACATGTCAAAGATGATATGCGTTTCTGTATGTGGACCTTCTGGAAATGTCCAACATGTGTGGTGTTTTCCACAAGATGCGCCGCCTTTCCGAAGAATGTGTGAACTCCGGTTGCAATGACTACTGCTTCAATTTCTCCTTGCTTACATGTTGAACCAGAATATACTCCATCTCCAGGATGTTTTGAAACTGGAAGTGACTCTCCAGTAAGAGCAGACTGAAATCAAAAGGTACTTATTTGAACAATATGCTGAAAAATCATACTAAGGATTTTAGGTTGAGGTGTCTCAACGTATATGATCTAGTAGTTAATTTATTTTCCATATGTAGTAATAGTTCCTTTTTCTGGTAAACAAAGCAATTTTATTTTTAATTGCAGAAAAATATGTTTAGGATAAATTTCACCCCCAAATATCTGATGTTGATCATTTCCAGCTAAGACCTTAGTGCTAAGGGTTTACAGTTTAGGGTATTTGTCTATAATAACATTGAAATTTGTGAATTTTTACCTGATCGATCTTCAAAGGATCTCCTTCAAGGAGACGCGCATCGGCGGGAATGATGTCGCCTAGCTTGATGCTGATTATGTCTCCAGGAACCAACACCGATGCATCTTCTTCGCTCCATTTTCCATCACGGAGTACCTATAAATTCAACAAGTTAAAGGAAAAACAGAAACCGGAATCGCTACATGATAGCTAAGAAGTTAGAAGGAAAATAAGGAAAGCAGAAACATGGAAAATAGAAAAATAAACCTTTGCTTTTGGGGCCAATCTTGCCATGAGTGCAGCTGCTGCATTACCCGCATTGTTTTCTTCTATGAAACTGATTGTAGAGTTTACAAGTAGCAGTATAACAATGCCGGTAAAATCTTGATAATCCCAACCTTCTCCCTGTAGAATTATGAAAATGAAAAACAAACTCTTGCAAGAAAAAAACCAATATAAATGGAAACATTCATGTTTCATAACTCCATATATGCAAGAAAAAGAAAAGTTGTAAAAGTGACACTTTTACATTTACAAAATTTATAATGATATTAACTTGTTTTCATTAATTTAACCACCAAAGTTCAAGGAAAAGAATTGAGAGGGATAGAAGAGTCACCCCTCCATGTGCCATGGCAATAGCCATGATAGCAGCAGCTTCCATGACCCATGACAATGGATTCCACATAAAGCCCAAAAACTTGAGTATTTTACTTTCCTGCAGAATCATAAAAGATATCATTGAGAAACTTTCAAAACAAATATAAAGTGATTTAATCAATAAAAAACATTCAGCTTTATTATGTGTTTTAACCTTCTTTTCTTCAAGCTTGTTGTGTCCAAACAAGTCTAGCCTCTCTTTCACTTGCTCACAGGTCAGTCCTTCCTTTGTGCATTTTAGATTTTCAAAGACTTCCTCTACAGGAATGTTCTCCTACATAGCAAGAGATTTAGTTTAATAAATATATACTTTTTTGGTGAGAAAAAAAAAACAAAAAAACCTAGGTTCCTAAGAACCACAATCCATCATCTTAGGCGAAAGTATCAAACTATCACTTCATCATAGGCGCATATAATTTAGTAAAACGTAACGCTATATCTACATGCATCCATATATTCATTCCAACAAAAATAACTCTTATTTTCTTCATCATCTGGTTTGGAAAATAGTTATATGAAGGTACTTTTTTTTTTTAAAATCACGGTATAAAATTCATTTTCTAGTTTCAAAAGTTTATAAATAATTAGACACCAAAAAAAAAAGTTTATAAATAATTCATTTTTTAGTTAATGATATATTTGGCAATTTCTCAACTACATACACTATAAGAACACTACTATCCCATATTCCCATAATTTTTATAGAGTACCGTAATAAATTCCAAAAATCATACCTTTTTTTTAAATAAATAAATTAAAAACGGACAATATAAACAACTAAATCAGAAATTAGATAAAACTTAAAATTTTCAGTATTATATAGAAGAGAAATAAATGAAACACACTAATATACTAAAGGCTTTTATACGGTACAAATGTAATTATATACACAGAGAAAAAATGAATGTAAAAGATGATTCTGCCTCACCTATAAAAAAGTCTCGCATGAAAGAGAAATTATAAAAACACATTTTTTTAACTTCTGCATTTATAGTATAACCCACCCCACCGTATACTAGAACATTAAATTTTCAGTATTATGACACCAAAAAAAATAAAAAATACTAGTCCATTAAACCATAATAGGGGCATGTGATGTAACTTGACATGCCACAAAGGCATGGTACTTGCATTATATATTTCAACATACCAGATCAACTTGTTCCTTTATAATTGCTTCGAGCTCCATAGCTTTTCTCCTGAATTCTCTTCCTTTTTCTCTTTCTTTTTTCTTCCTTTTTACTTTGGCGTGATTATATCATAAACTACACTAAGCTATCAAAAAAAAAAAAAAAAAATTGTAAGCTATGGCATCAAAGTAAGTGTCTTTTAGAATTTAGATAAGAAAAATGTTTGTTACACTTAAATAAATGATTCACCATTCTTTTACCATTGAATGTAATGTGGACTTTATTAAAATTCAATTAAATAGTAAATGATGGATGTTCATGACAACATTCTATATATAAATGATGAAGTTACTTGTCATAACTATTTACATAACTAAACTAGCAATTCTTGATCACTCATGAAATGCCATAGCAATTTCTTAAGTCACACTTATATATACCACAATGATTTTTAAACCTACTTCATGCATACTATTAAAGGTGGCTACTCACGTGAAGTTGTCTTCAACTAACTAACAATTTTCATTTATTATCTTTACGTGAAGACAACTTTACGTGAGTATTCATCATTGTTGGCGTTGATCTCTTAATGCAACAAGCTAAGCCTACCTATGTCTCTGGCTTGCGCCGAAGCTGAGACCTCTCTTAAAATTCTTACTGGATCTCAAAAGTTTTCAAACGAAATTATTCTCGATCATGCAAACCAGAACCAAATGATGTTTTTAGGTCATGGTTTCTAGAGGTGGTTTTAGAAGAATGTAACGTATAATTTATATATTCAAAGAAACCTCAAAGAATGAAAGAATTATAATGTGAAGCAAAAGCACCGAGTACGCAAAAGAACAAACAATAGAATGACAAAAACAATACAATATACATACAATGCAACGTAATCATAGTTTACATCAAAATGTTCGCGCCGGCTAAGCCTCCAATATTGCTATCTTTGGCAAATTAAAGTAACCAAGCTACTATACAATTATATATATCATTGCCTTAATCAAATTGATTTCGTGTTACTTTGGTTATTATTAATTAATAGGTAAAGTATGGTCTCTAAGTTTGGATCGTTTTCTATTTTGGTCCATAACATTTAAAACGTCCTATTTTGATCCCAAAATGTTTTAATTTTAATCAATCAAGTCTCAATCTCAGTATTCGTCCTTATTTAATTATTTACAATGCTTAAATCTTTAAAACATATTTGTGTCTTTTTCTCTTAGATCGTGCAGACATACGTGGCACTAACGATTCAGTTTGCTATTGAGAAATAACCAAATTTAATTAAAAATTAATATTAAAAAGAAAAAGAAAAACAATATAATGTAAATAAGAATTACACTATCTTTCGTCCTTATGTTCCCACCTTGACTAGAAAACTCTAAGAGGAAGAGACACAAACATGTTTTAGAAATCTAAATATTGTAAATAATTAAACAGGGACGGACACTGGAATTGGGATTTGATTGATTAAAATTGAAATGTTTTGGGATCAAAATAAGACGTTTTAAACGTTAGGGACTAATATAGAAAACGCACAAACATTAGGGACCAAAACAGTAATTTACCGTTAATTAATTGATTTATTATTCTTAGATAAGGTATAATGATTTAATTTATTGTAATGATTTTTAAGTGTAAAATAGATATTTAATTATGTAATAATATATAGAATTAATTTACGTTTACCAATATACATCTCCATACACTCCTTGTCTTCTTCTTCTATTTTGATTTTTATGTTGATGTGTATTATTTCTCTTTCTATACTATTGTATATTGTATTTATGTATTTTGTAAATTTTTTTTACTGATGTTTATATTTTTTGTATTATAAATAAAATATAAGGAAATATTCAGTGGTACATATAGTATTATCGTAATATATATTATTGTTGAATAAAAAAAATGCTTGATTTAATGTACAACCCAATAGTTTTAACATACATTGGAACTTCAAGCTAAACACCTTAATCATTATTGTATACGTGCCTAAAACTAATAAAGTAAACACTTTTAATAATAATATTATATATGATGATTATCTAAATTTCGATGTATAAAGAATAATTAAAATTTCATTTATATTTGCCATCCTATCTATTTATCCCTTTGAAACCAACGCACTATGTTACATTAGAATCAACGCAGTAGAGACAAATAATCACGAAAAGAAAAATTGCAAAACAATTATGTGTAGACCCTTTTTTCAAACATATGTTGGCCTTCAATTATATGGTTTTGGTTGAGTTCAATTCTTTTCATATGTTGGACCTATTTATTCCCAAAATTGTCCTATATATATTTAATTTCCTCATTTTTGTATATCTGTAATCATGCTGGCTATTTTATTAGCCTAGGGATGATCAAACAACCATTGGAGATCTTTGTATTTTAGCAAGTTTGGTTCAGCACACGTGCATTTTTTTCCTTTTATTATCCAAACATTGAAAATTTAGTAGTTAGCTCATTAGTCATTAGTCCATTTAAATAAGTGTCGGAAGTTCGAATTCCGTCTTATGCATGTAATAATTTATTGGCCATCGATAAATCCTTAAATGAAGCTTAGATTTATTACGTAATTTCATGTCACATTGTTTAAAGAGTTTGAGAAGCCCTTCATTTGGGAATTCGTAGACTCATCACAAGTCACCAACCTTTTCTGGTTGTTTTACTTTGCAATTCTGTCTCTACTCTCTAGACCAGCTTTGTGTTGTTGTTAAGCCTTTATACGATTGTTAGAATTTAGTAAATTTATCATGAGAATAAACACTACGTCTACTTGAAGTGAACAAAATTTCATGACAAGGCATATATAGTGCTATCCAAATAACTACCATACAATAAACTGAATATGAATCTTATTCATACGATATCGAATAAATTTGCGGTTTTTTACTTTAGATTTTGAAATTGTCCTCATATATTATATCAAAATTAAGTAGATTTAACAAAACTTTTAAAACTAAATCAAGACTTTAAAAAAACTGGCAGAGACTTTTGTAAAGTATATATTGATTCTAAAGTCTAAACTAGAGTAGAGCAAGATATATATGGAATCTGGATTTTCTATTTAGAATTTAGTTTTTGTATAATGTTTCCAAATTTTATTATTATTATTATTATTTTAAAAAATTTAGCAACAGGAAAATTACGTTTAAAAAAAAAATAATGGCACTGAATAATTTGGTGGTGATAACAAAAATTGAGATTCTCAATTTTATTTAACGGGTTTATTCGATACATATGTAATTGATAAATATATACGTGTTATTAGAAATATGTATATATCCACATCGTATTTTACTTTAATTTTTATAGGAGGTAAAGTATAAAATTTATATCGTAAAAAAATTCTTTCATATCTGTATTAACTTTATTGAATAATTTCCCTTTATTTAACGGTGTGACTAGGTGTCCATAAAAATTCTTTCATAATGCATCTCTATTACAAAATTTTAAATATAAAATTATAACAAACACGTTTAGATTTGATGTCCTTAAATTCTCTTTAGCATTTAAAATAAAGAATTTAAATTTTTTAAAATTAATTATTTCAAATAAAATTTAAAATTTAAGAACTAAATTTTTAAACAGCAATATCAACAATGCTAGGTAACCAATAAAAATTTAGCCAACATCAGCCAACAACTTAAATTGGATGTTCTATTTCTCTAGGTTTCGGATGTTCTGTTTTTAGATTTCGGATGTTCTGTTTCTAAAGTTGGTTAATAGTTGTTTTAGGTTTCGGATGTTCTATGACTTTCATTGTGAACGTTCTATTAATAATGGTTATGGATGTTCTGTTTTTTGTTAGCTGATTTGTTGATTTGAAAATTATTGGTTACCTATACTTTCTCTTTCTGTATATATCAAACATATTAGAAACACATATAAAATAACTTAATAACTCATAAAATATATTAGCAACACATCTAAAATAACTTAATAAATCACAAAATAAATCAAAAACACATATGAAATTTATAGAATTTCATAAATCAAATCTTCAAAACATATCTAAAATAACTTTATAACTCATCAAATGAATTATTAATACATCTAAAATTTAAAGAGTTATAAACACATTCTAAACTCACTCAAATTTATTTAAGAAAAATCTAAAAATCAAGTATGAAAGTTTATATATTAGTTTGGTTACTAAGAAAAAATGAAAGAAAAAAACCTAACAAGCGGTTAGTGAGGATCACTAAGAGAAAAAGAAGGAAAAAAGCTATTACGCGATTAGTGAAGATAAAAAGGCAAATTATTATATTTATTTAATAATTAAAATTAAGTCATTTAAATATAGTTCCTTTTAAATAGGAAAACAAATAATTAAAAGTTAAAATAATTTAGCATGGATGAATTATGGATGATAAATTATGAATGTATAGCTTTATTCTTTATTTAAATATGAATCACAAATTCACAATGCATAAAGATATATTCAACCTTATCGAAAATAACGTAGAAGTACTTGTTACTTGTACGTAACTGTGTAATAATATATGAAAGTTGTTTCATAGGAACAATGCATGTTCCAAGAATATTCAATATTCCAATTACATATACATGCAGACAGACAGTAAGAGAAGGTTCTTAATTTGTAAGTTTAGAAGGCTTGTCTATTTGATACTTATTTAAATTTCGGCAATCAACTATATGAAATTTGAAACACAGTTGACATCAATCCAATACTAAAAACTTTGACCGCATTTCAGTCTATCATAAATAAAACACAAGCCTAAAACTATCGTTTGAAGATTCAATTAACTCAATTTAGTTCCCGAAATTTGTACGGTAGTCCTTGAGCTAATTTCCATCAAAGACTAATGTGGGTTACGAAATCAAATTTCCAGAACTAACATGAGTCACAGATACAAACTTTTAAGTACCAAATTTTCCCCAACATATTTCCAAATGCAACAGAAATCAAAATACTGCATAGTGAATTTTAAATAACTTTTATAAAATAAGATTCCATAAAAAAAAATAAAAATTAACAAAATAAGTTATCATAAAGAACAACCAGTGCAAAAATGATCTGCAAGGAGAACTCTTCTTCCCTAGCTATCTAGTTTCCCAGTTCCTAATTAAGAGATAATAATTTAATTTTTTTTTCCTTTACAAAAGGAGAAGGGATGCACTAAGCAAAGCCTCTATGTATGTACATATTATTCTACATTCATATTACTCTTTCACATTTTCACATGGCAGAGGCTGTTCTCTCACTTCCACAGTCTTTTCTGTTGCACACATTTCTAAAGGGATAGTTGAGGTTACCACATTTTTTACAGGTCCAACTGCCTTCGGGAATGCCTCGGCTTGCGCCCTATAAGGGGAAAAGGAAAAGAAGTTAGAGCAAAAATTAGCATAGACTATTGTTAGCAAAATGCTACAAAACTCGAATAACGGAACTAAATTGTTTTACTGAAATTATAGGGATGGTTGGAGCATTTTTAACATAGATGAAGCACTTACAGGTCTTGGAGCTCCACAGTGTTTCATGTTGCATGTTGTTCTAAACGCAAAATTAACATTCTCGCATTTCGGACAGATCCAGTCGCCTTCGGACAAGCCATCTGGCCCTGCATAACCAATAAAAAATAGATTGGTGTGTTTTTCATTTCTTTATTTTTTTCATTTCTTTGAAGACCGTTAGAATGACATATTACTGCTAAGCCCCATATATATAAATATATAAAGAATAACATATATTCTGCTTTCAACATTGTCGGTCAACCCTGTTGGAGGGCACTGAAGGCAATTCCATAATAGACACTTGAGTCTCAGTTATGCTAGATTAATTTAAGGCTAGGAAAATAAGTTTCACATTCAACCGATTTCTTAACCATTTTTTTTGCATATCTTTGGGATCCAATCCATTTTATAGCTATTTTCTGCACACACTAGATTATAATTGCTAAGCCAAGTAAATCATAAGACAGGTTGAGCAACCCTTAAAGCAAAGATGAACCGATTGAGGAGCAAGCAAGATAAAATGAAACAATGTACAACAGATAACATCAACATACAATCAATAAGCAACAAGGCCTTATCCTACTAGGTGAGGTTGGCTAAAGATGGATCGCCAAACTAAAATTAATAATGGATTAAGAAAATGATTGGTTTGGGGGGAAAATGCTTTTTAATAAAATAGTTCCTCTCCAAAATTTCAACAGTAAATTACTTTGAACACAAAAGAAGCTAATGGAAAAACACAATAAACTATATCAGTATATCTAGATTTCACGAATATGGAAAAATGTGGATACATATCTATAGGTTTGAAGTTAATAAAAAGGTAAAAAGGTATTAAAATTACCTCCTCGGCGTTTCCGAGATGCAAAATTATCAGGTATCAGTCCTTCAACCCATGGAGGACTTTGAAAGCCATATCCATAGCCATTG
Source organism: Stylosanthes scabra (assembly GCA_036250425.1). Classification (NCBI taxonomy): domain Eukaryota; kingdom Viridiplantae; phylum Streptophyta; class Magnoliopsida; order Fabales; family Fabaceae; genus Stylosanthes; species Stylosanthes scabra. The sequence goes on along the minus strand of JASCZI010272526.1, from coordinate 10,371 downwards.
ATTCTCGGCCTTGGACCATAGGGAATACCTGATTCAGTTCAACGACATCGATTATATTTAGGGGCACACAAAAGACACCATAAAGTAGAATGAAGCAAGAAGCCAAGAACCAACAGGAATCAGCAAGCATAGTATTTCTAAGAAGAACAGTACAGAATCCACCAAAAACTCAATAATATTATAATCAATATCAAAGCAAAATAACATTAGCAGCTAAAAGGTAACATTGTCATATAGCAACCCTCTCTCATTGGAATCAAACTCAAGGGGAGTTCATAAAGAATGAAACAATAGATGCAGAAAAACAGCTCAGAAAGAACAGTCGAATACATATACAGAGACAGTTACTAAGAGAGTACCTCCAAAGCTTCCAGGTGGTAACGAAGGTAGTGGACTATATGGTAGACGAGGCCTAGGATACAGACCATAATCATATTGCACACCAGAATGCGGCATCGGGGATCCAAATGGGCCAGACACACCATATGGTGGAGGAGGAGCCCCAACACCTCCATAGTAGAAGGGAGGAGTGTTTCTGTATGGGCTTGTAACTGGGGCAGGCTGCAGAATGCACAGGTCAATTGAATACCTTTACGGGTATAGTTGGCCTTCCTTTAGAAGAAAGAACTTTGCATGATAATCTATAGAAACACACACTTACCGGCATTACAGATGGTCTCGGTGCACCACAATGTCCCCGGTTGCAAACAGTTCTAAATGAAAAGTTTAAGTTCCCGCAGTTGAGGCAGGTCCAGTCTCCTTCTTTACGTGGAGCTGAATACATGACAAACAAACTCTTACAAATATAAACTTGTGATAAAATCAGGAGGCACATGAAAAAGGCCATCTACCGAATAAGTAACACAGGGGATACTAAAACAGCTAAGAAAGACAATTGAAGGCTAGTTGATACATAGCACATAAACACATTAAGCAGTAGGATGATATTTTAATTCATGCAAAATAAGAACAAAGAATTTTAATATTCTTTCATAATACATTGAGATTTTTGTCTTCTAGTTTTCATTCCAAAACCAAAAATAAAGAATCATGGTGTAACACAAAAGTAGTGGGATTGAATAGTCAAAATCAAATATCAATCAAGAAAAAATATTGAATTCTAATCTTTAAATACCATGATCCCACCCACTGCCCCATGTGTGAACCGTAATCACTGTGGAAATAAATGGCATACCAAACAAACACATTATATAAAACCGTTTTAGGTTAATAAAAGAAAAAGACCTTCCCTGGGCAAAAACCTTTTCATTTTCAAACATAAAGTAAGGCCTGACATACAATAAAACCGGGTATCAGATTTCCCCCCCCTTACAACATAAACCTAGTTTTCCACCTTACTTCTAAATGGCATGCAAAGCAAAGAGAAGCAGCAACTTTCTAAGACACCAAGCTGAGTAAATGGACAAAAGTAAAGATTTTAGGTTGGACAAAAATACATATTCAAAGTTACAAAAGTACACCCTAAGGACAAAAGCACACACGGCATGTCACTTTTGTCTGTCGTTAATTAAGTAAATGGACAAAAGTACATGGCATGTCACTCTTGTTTTTATCTATTGTTAATTATCTTTGGTGTACTTTTGTCGCTTCGAATCTTTAGTGTGTACTTTTGACCGCGTCAAAATACTTTTGTCCATTTACTCCACCAAGCTCCTATCTCACACTACTAATCCAGAGATTAAAGTGAAAAACAGTACAACCCTACAGGATACAGCAAAGTTACACATTTTACAAACAGTAAAAGTGCTCTCTTTCAACCGTACACACTAACATTGTGAATGCTAAACTAAAAAATAATGCAAAATTTTTTAATACAAATTTTCACATAGTACAAAAATCAGAGAGGGTAGTTCAAATTCCTCAAATATCAGAACAATAAAGATAATTACAAGCCCATATAACTAAACAAGGTTTCAACTGTCACCGAAGCTACTTGCAGCTCAAAACACACACAATCACTCACTCTCTCTCTCTCTCTCTCACACACACACACACAAAAAGAAGTAATATTTACCATCGTTTCGAAACCTCTTTGATCCGAGTGAACCTCGATTATCATCCTGAGAGCAGAAACACACAAAACCCACATATGAGAAACAGAAAAAGATCAATCCTTTGTACCATTCAGCATGAACAGAGAGTAATATAAAAGAAAGTGTGAATGTGATAGTTTGGAAAGTTTCAGAGAAATTGAAGAAAACCTACCTTAGTAGAAGCCATTGGAAGCGCTCAGAAGATGTTAGAGAGAGAGAGAGCAAAGTAGAGTATAGCAGAGAGAGAGAGAGAGAACAGAGAGAGAGGGGGGGAGAGAGAAAGGGACAGCGTCAGCGCCACCAAGCAAAAGAACGCGGAGTTGCTTCTTATTTATTGGCCTTAAAAAAAAAATTTTAAGTGTACATTAAGGTTTTTTTTTTTTTTACTTATACATTAAGGTATTTGAACCTGTTATAAGAGCTATACTCCTTAACCAATTTTTTTTTTTGGGGTTACATTTGGCCCATATTAAAATTTAAAATATACTCAAAAATTCTAAATGTTAGTTCCAACTAAAATTAATTACATTTTAGTCTTATTTTTTATTTGGTAAGTCAAATTGATCCCCTAAAGCACAATCTAATTCATATGTTTTAGGGACTAATTTGTCTTGCAAAATAAAAAATTATGAATTAATATGACCTATAAACAAAAGTTAAGAATTAAAAGATAATTAATTTTAGTTAGAACTAATGAGTTTCTAAAATTTAAATTCTAAATTTTAATAATATAAAAATAAAAGTTACATACTTGAATTTCATTGACCACATATTTTGTAACTCACCAAAATTAATAATATTTTGTAAATTATATGTTATTAGATAATTTTGCAATTTTAGTGCCTTTAATTTATATTTTTATTTTTTAAATGAGAAAATAAATGTTTGAAGAAACGGCACCAAAAGGAGAAAATTGTGGTCATCTTTTATTTTTGTAATAATAAGTAATTATTTTCGGAATCGTATTATGAAAGAAATTATTATGAAAAGTTTATATGCATTCAAATTACTAAATCCATAGTTCTTCATATGTTTTATATATATTCGAGTGGGGTTTATTTTCCTCATATATCTTCACTCTTATAGAAGGGTGTTTATTGACTATTGAGAGTATTATAGATCAACAAAAATGTTTATATATATATATATATACACACACACCACATTACCACTCATAAAGTTCTCTTTCCGCTCCAAAAATTCACTCTTAATTCCTTATTGGTGCATGCGTAAATGCAAATTTTTATCAACTACTCTATAAGCAATGAAGTAACTGTTTCTCATGCAGTCGTTTGATAATGAATGCCCTTATCATCTAATGGCGGCAAGTATAGCTGACATAGACATTAGATATAAATCCATCAGACCCCAAGTTTGATTCCATGTTTAAAATAACAACATAGTTTAAAAGGCGACTCTTCTTTCATTGGTAGAACAGTACAATATACTATGTAGAATGCACTCACATTTACATATTTACGTTTGTCACTTTTGATACATCTAGTAAATTTGAAGACAATGTTAGTTACAATCACTTTTCTTTTTTTAGAGCATTGTTTGCAGTAGAATATTATAACCTTCCTGATAATGAAGACAGTTTTTCTGTGAACCTATCAAGAGTGAAGTATCAACTCACAGCTAAACTTTCAATTATTTCAAAGTGCATCTGCATATCAGGAGGCTTATCAGCAAAGTAATACCTTGAGTGCACTTCCAATTTCCCCCCACTCTTATGTGCTTCAGATTCCAGCAGACAGAGCATTTCGTCTTTTTCGTTCCTGATCCAATATCGCTGCTTGTCGCCCCACTGTCTTGGAGTTCCATGAAGGATAAACCGGAGTTGAGGTGCTCCTTGTGTGATGAGCCTTCTGGTGATTCTCTCAAATACATCATGGTTAGTCAAGTATGCTCCAGTAGAGTTCAAACCAACATCAACATAATGAATCTCAGTGATACTATTCAGTAAGCTTTCCTTTGATTTAGGTACTATACAAATCTCCTCAGGTTGTCCGGAGCAGGGTGAGTTCGCATCGGATGCAATTAGTGAGGAGCCAAGCTCGGTAACTATCTGGTTAACTACAGTTCCACCTTTGCTGAATCCAAGGATGAATGTCTTGGGTTGAGAGACAGAGGAGCATGGCGTGCAGCCAGATTGTGTATCTCCTCGCCTTTCCGGAACAACTTTCTTTACCTGCATGATAAAGAAATTCAAAAATGGAGAAGCTTTCAACATTAAAACAGCAACTTAAAGTTACAAATGTATTTTTCTGCTTTGACTCCCAAACATAGAAAAGGGGAAGGAAAGAACATACTTCTTCAAGGCAATTAGATAGGAGTGAGACGGTTGAAGTAGACGCCGGGAATCCTGTTGGTTGATATGACCGTGGCTCTCCATATTGATTCACGGATGTTATGAAGTCCTTATAGACGGCAAAAGGTCCATTGAAAACAGAAGCCTGAATAACCCAAGCATTGATGGAAGAACCAAATTTTGACACAATAATTTCAGATAGCTTCTGCAGATCTGATAGCCTCTCAATTACTTGGTTACCGGTCCGTTCAACTCTATCACCACAGAAAAATATAGCATTTGCTTTGGGTACCTGTGCCAAATAATAAGACATAACAATGACTGGTCGTGCATAAAGGCTACATCAAAAGAGTAACTAATGAATTAGAGGATACAAAATTGGAATGTTATTATTCCCATTTTACATAGTGGAAAACCTTATATATAAACCTCTCACTTCACAAAAATTCAACCAGAGTTCAGATCATAACCTAAAGAAGTTTACAGAAGAAAAAAAGCACACCATTGATGACTTAATGGTGAAAAGCAAATGATGATAAACTGATTTCTTCTCCTGCCCGAGTAGAAAGTAGTTCAAGACCAATAAAAGAGGACTCCAGTATTGCAGTTATAAGTCCAAACCTAAAGCTTCCTAAATTTGTATGGAAGAAAATGCCAAGCAAGATACTGAAATGCTACGACATTTATAGTAAGAAATTGATCCAGTTTCTGATTATATATGACACTAAATTTCACATTTCGTATAGGTTTTAGGGTTCAACTTCAAGGGACTTACACTAAGAGTTCTGGTTTCTGGTGAAATGCAGAGAGAAGCACCAACTCTATGGAATGCCTTGCTTTTGGAATGCAATTGAACTCTCAAAATTCCACTCCAACGATCCATCTATATCTGCATAGAAGATGTATAGTTTGTAAATTTTAACTACACAACTAACTATAGCATAAAATGCTAAACCATATAAATATCTTCTTTCTTCTTAACAAAGTGCATTTTCATGGTTGTATGCCCAATTGAAGAAACTCAAGGCCACCATGAACCAGCATCAGAAGCAAGTGATGCAACTGTGGTTAGGGCTTGTTCGTGGATCAATGAATCAGGGAAAATGTCAACAAGGTTGAGCCTTGGAGGTAAACCCTCACATTAGCTTGATCGTGGTAAGAATCACACACCAATGAGCATAACTTTTTTCACCATTAAATATTGTGATGCATGTGCTAAGCATGCAGAATACTCTGGAGGGTCTATGTTAGAAGCAATGAACATTGGTTTTGAGAAACATAAGGGGGAACATTATGAAGAAGAAGTATAAGGGGAAAAAACGGTGATAATCAGCGGTTTAAGGACTATGAGACTGGAAGGAGAGAGTAGTAATCACCAGTCAACATCACCCAAGAGTTTAGTGCTTGAGTATTTAAAATTGTCTTCAATAGTTTCCACCTTTGTAAGTTGTAGGAACATGACCATGGTGTGATACAGAATTCATTGGGGGTAAGAGATGATTGACACGGCCTTTGAAACAAGCCAAAAGGAGATGTCTGATTCAAATTATTCAAATGATTTGGGACATGCAAATTGAAGTTAAGACAGGGTGTAGAAGATAATGGTATATAAATTTGAGTTTCGTGGGAAGAAAAATATAAGAACCATCCATTCCAATTTTACCTCAACCACAAATAACATTTCCTCTATGCATCTGTTATAGTAAAAAATTCATGTCCAAACTTAATACTCCCTATTTTTATCTACCGTCTTTTTTAATGTGAAAATATAAATACAGAAGGGAAGGAAAAACTAATGAGTAATGAAAGATTACAAAGGTATCATAAATTGATAAATCTATAATTTTTTAGATGAACTTCACAAATTTAAGATCTCAAAAGTATAGTTACCTGAGTCCAAGGTAATCAAATTGGTGCCTTTTACTGAATCCAGTTATTGATGACATTGGCACATTAAGTCATAGAGTTGAAGTTAAAGATGCCGCAAATCTCGCATCGCCTCAAACAAATATACTTCTTCAACTCCAAAATCTAATCTATTTACAGATTGAGATTGAGATACAACCAGCCATAGAAATCAAATAGCACATTTTTGTCATTTAGTGACATTGATTGCTAAACGGTTTTCCTTGTATATCCTTGCAGAGAATTCAGAAACAAGAGCATACTTATTGCTTTCATAGCATGCAGTCATAAATGCGGCTAATGTTACACGATTGACTTGAAGATCTATGTCCAGTAACTTGTGAAATAACAGTGCTGCAAGGCCTACTTTCTTCTCACTACAGAGCTTCCGGACAAGGGTATTAGCTGTTCTGATCCAGAGTTTCTTCTCCAGC
>JASCZI010272525.1:0-31653 GCA_036250425.1 Stylosanthes scabra | reverse complement strand
ATATATATATATATATATATATATATATATATATATATATCCTAAACAATTTTTAGCTAATTTTGATCAGTGAGTAGCTAGTAGGTACACCGATATACAAATTGAAACAATATGTTGTCTGTTTGCTTTAATTTACGTGAAAAAGAAAAATTCTTGTTAATGGTCGGATCCATAATTATTGTTTTTAATTACGTAAAACAAATGCAATACATAATTTGTGGATTGAAGAGTTTGTACTTTGAAGTTTGAACTTCGTCATAATAAACTCATAGCATTATTGAGGTATTTACATAGAATAAATTATTTATGTAAGTATCACATTTATTAAAAATAAATTCTTCATAAAATTTATAAGTGTGAGCCAACTTCTATCCGATCTGCTAATAATGAATTAGTTTAAAAATGAGTTAGCTCGATCAATTCCAATTTCTAATGTAATATAATATCAGAGTTTATTTAATTTAACGCTAGCAAAATTATTATTTATCTATTTACATTATTATATTATTTCTTTGCATAAATTATCTCTTTAAAAAATATTTTTCATACAATAAAAATTGGATTGGAAATTAAAATTACTTCAATCTAAGATGAATAACATAAAGGGGACCTAATAATAATAATAAAGAAGTTCAATAGTTGAATTCAAATAATATTGTGAGCCAATCAATAGAATTAATATAAGTGATGATCTTCTAAAATAAATTAATGAAACGATATTATCAAAGTTTTGCTCGTACATAATCTTACCAAATGGGTGGTTAAGATCTACTTTTGTGCGAAACAAATAATAATTAGAAATTAAAGAACATCCATTGATATATTTTCAGTGGTGTCTTCAAAGTAGTCTTGACTCTAGAGAGTAATACACAACAATAATTCAAACTAAGTAGGGCAAAGTAGAGTTTGAGATATTCATTCATAATATTATGAATGATGGATCATCATGGAGGGTACAATGAATGAATAAGATTGTGATAATAATGCATATCTATCTTCTTTCTTCTTCCTTTTTTTTTTCTAAGGGAATATTTGCGATGTAATATCCAAAAGCATTGGAACCATTCGATGTGACCAACCATTATTGGGACCCTACTACACCCTCCTCCACCTCCAAATACTCTTGACTCTTGTACTACAAAATTCAAGATTTTTATTAAATTTTTTTCTTCTCAATCATTGCTATATTTGGTTTTCAACATTGTACATGTATTCCAGAAACTATTCACCAATCTATTGACGTATAAGGATATATTTGACATTGTAAAAAAATTAATTATATTGATATAAATTTTTTTGGTTATTTTACTACTAATTGGTTACTTTATTAAAAATGTAAAATAGCATATATAAATATATTTAAACATTTAACAACTATTTTGATGGTCAATTTTTGGTGTTCATGAAAATATTTTTTTGATTTTTATGGGTTTATTTTATGAGAAATTTTATACATAATATTTTTTGTGTATTTATATTTTTAGTATTAAAAGTGATCGATAAAAAGTAAGAGAAAATAAAAAAGTACCTTTTATACTATAAAAAAATGTGCATTTAAGAAAGAAATGTATAAAAAAATTTGAAAAGAACACATGCTTAATTATTATTATTATTATTAGAATTTAGTTTTAATCCATAGATAGTATAAAATGTTGTACAGAATCATCTAATTATATTATTCTTTTAAATAGTTATTAGATCAATATAAAAGATAATTTTCTATAAGTGCTAATTATATATATACTACTTAATATTGAATAAAAATTAAATTCTTATTATTACTGCTAAATTTTCCAATATATATATTTTTTTTGGACAGGAATCTCTCCTCACTTTTCATCCTTCTAGAAGACGTGTATATAACACCACCCAGAAAATGGGAAATAAATAAATAAATAAAGATCAAACGGAAAGAACAGCTTTTTTTTTTTGGACTTTGGAAAGAACAGCTTTAATGGGTCTAAGCTATTCATATGGGCTGAAAAAGAGAGAGTGGAACGCAAAGTCCAAAAAAGAAAGAGTGGGAAGCAAAACTAAGCGAAATTAATATCAAACAATTCCTCTTTTTTAGACACCAAAAAAAAAAAAACAATTCCTCTTTCTTGTCAAGAAGTCCAAATCCATTTAAATGATTTCAAAAAATCAAACATAACACACAGTTGCAACATATTCATCTGCTCTTAAATTTTAGTCACCAAAATAATTTATGCTCTTAAATTTTATCATGCGAATACAAAAGAAAAAAAATACCAAGCTACATTTTTCAAAACTTAAACTCAACTTTTAATGTACAAAAGAAAAAAAAACTCAACTTTTAATCAGGATCAATAAAAAGTAAAACCACTTGCTAATACTCCAAGACACTAAATCATCAATCTTTTTTACAGGTCATATTTGTAAAGTGTAGTTAAATAAAAATCTTTATAAGATGTTTTTAGCATCTTTGTTAAAGTAGGTGTCAGAAAACTTTTACAATATTTAGGATTTGGGTTGTTGTCCAATCCATCCCAAAAAAAAAATCAGCACAAGCCTATGTAAGCTGAGGTAAGTATTCAATGGTACATGATATTGTCATGGAAAAATTTCCCTACTCTGTAGCACCAAAATAATGTTATATTTTATGGGTTTCATCTAAATAAAATGACCAATCTTGAAGGAGATAAATTTGTTATATTTGAAAAATTCGCCACAAAATACAAAAAGTACATTTGTGCTGATTTTTAAATGCTGGAATCGGCTAAAACTGAAAATACTAATAAGCTGCTTATAAAACACAATGCGTATGTTTTGCAATATCTAAGACAAAAGTTATAAGACAAATTGTAGTGAAAAGAGAAGAAATAACAAGTATATATTTATATATTATCTTGTTGGTTCTGTAATGGTTAAGTAACAAAACATGAATAGCTCAAATAGGTAAACTAGTTTTCTCAACATTTGTAAAACCAATTTTAAGGTGGTTGGGGATGCTGAGCAACCATTCTATCTCCTAAGTCCTAACGCTTGTCTAGAGATTAACACGTTATTTTATTTATCACTTTATAGTCTCTTCATTTTAGAAGATCTAAATTTCATTTCTAAGAATCTACAAAATTAAAATTTCAAAATTCGAAAAAACTCGCACTATTAGTCTAATTCATATAATAATCTGATCTATGCAAGTGCAAATATACTAGGCTAAGATCATTAAAACATGCAATTAAGAAATTAAATAATGATACTAATAATAACAAGATTAATTTCTTTGAGCCAACAGCAGCAGTGACAACATAATAGAAACTAAAGAAAGAAAAAATAACCAAAACAAGTATGATCAATAAACAACAATCTTCCATAGATGGTGATGATGATGATGACAAATTATTATACTCTCAAGTCTCAAATATGATCACACTGTGTTGGAACAAAAGTAATAGTCTCCTTCTGAAGATCATGATTCACCAACAGATTCTGCTGTTGAACATTTCCAAATATTGACATGCCACTAGAAGACCCCATTGCCAAACAAGCCACGCCCATATTTGAATCAGCAATCATGTAATTCTCAGCAGGAAGCTCTAAATCCCCTCCTCTGAAGTGGAAAACGAGTTTCGGAACCTCGATTCGACCCGAATTCGACGGTAAATTGAAGCATACATCTAGCCCTGTTGATCCAGAACTGTCCACTGGCAAATCAATCTGTGAAACAAACTCCTTCTTCAATGCATCAAAAGCATTCTCTTCAATGTAAGTTATTGTTGTCCCTGAATCAATGATCAAGCCACCACTTCCATCTTCGCCGAGATCAAACGTGGATTTCTCAATGCTCAATTGAGTTCCACCAACAGAGATTCCTTGCAGATCAAGGTAGTAAAATGAAGGTTGAGAAGGATTGGTCAACAATGGTGTAGTTATAGCTCCTTTAGAGTTCTTCACTTTTGGCAATGATCCTAACAAAAGAACACTAGATTTTGTGTTATCCATGGATGTTAAACAATACGAAAATTTCGGCTCTTTCATCTGCGAAACGAGGGATAATGGACCCCGGCCTAGTCCAACTAGGCCGGACGCCTGTTCGAATCCCTCGCCTTCGTTATCCTCGCCGCATCCGAAACCAATATTTTTAATCTTGGAAGTGCCGAAAGTGAAGGTTTCTGTCCCTAAAATGCCTTGTGTCACGGAATAATCGCCGTATGAGTACATATACTGGCAGCCGTCGCCGCCGCTACAGCTGGAGGAGGGTAGAAGGCTGCATAGATTGCTTCCGCAAGAAAGCTTCGAGAAACTCGAAGATTTCTTGGGGTCGAAGATAGGTGTTGGTTGCTTGTAGCATTTGGAACATGGCTTGCATTGCGTCCATATGAGATCACTACCAGTGTCCAATACCGCGGGGTAGGACTCTGGAGGAGTACCTATGGCTAGTTCCATTAGATACTCCCCGTTCCCCGCGTGTATTGGAGACTGGACCGGTGAAGAATTAGATTCAGATTCTGAATCTAATTCTTTGGTTTCGGAGAATTGGGAAGGTTTTTCGGATACCATTGCGTTGAGCCTCTCGAGGCGGCTCTCGGCGCGCTTCATGCCGTGCTGGACACGCTCAAGCTTGGTTAGGTTCTTGCCGGAGTCAACATGGTGAAGGTTGATTCTAATCACATGATTCCCATCAAGAACTTTTCTAGATGTTGAGAATGTTGGAAGAAGAAGAAGAAAAGATATAAGTGGAACTAATATTGAAGAAGGTGATGATGATGATGAAGATATCAATTTAGACATTGTGATTATTATGATGAGTGTGTGGGTGCAATGGTGAAGGAAAATATAATGAAGTGAATTGAGTGAAGAAGAAGGGTTATAAAAAAAATGGTGTAATTTATATATTAATGTATGAGTATATAAGGTTGTAGCTAATAATAATGCTATAGAGAAATGGTCTTAGTCATACAAGAGAAAAGGAAGTTATATATTTTGTAACGTTTTTCCATCTAATATGGAGGAGAAGATAAAGGGATTTTCTTTCTTGAGGAAGACCAAGTGTGTGTGAAGTAGAGGTTGAGTTTAGGGTTGTTGTCATGAAAAAAACAAGGGCAATTATTATGAAGGAAGAAAATAGTTTTTGTTGTGTGAGGGTAAAGAGAAGAGAGAGAAATTGAGTTTGATGAGTGTGGAAGATGAGATATCAGAGAACAACATGCTAGCAAATACTATTTAATAAGCTTTCTAAATGGATGAATATTTTTTTTTTTTTTTGTTGACTAAATGGATGAATATAATGAGATGATTTTATAAAATCCTTATAAAAATACTTATAAATTATCCATTAAATTTACATTAGTAGCAAAAATTAAACTTGAATTTTTGGATTATAAATCATTTATACGTATTTTTAGATTACATACTAAGTCAATTTATATTTTTTATTATTGAATGAGATATACTCACTATTCATGTAATGATATTTTAAAAAAATTTATATTTTGTGAGGTTTCTCTTTTTTTGTTGAGCAAATATTCCAAAAGAGGCATCAAATATATATGGCTGACCAATTTAAGAGCAATAATATTATAAGTGGTTATTATTATTATTATTATCTTTGTTGATGATGAAGAATTGGGTGAACCACATACTTCACATAAATCATGAAAACCATATATAAAGTGATATTATAGCACTATATTATTTATTTGTAGAATTTAATTTCCATGCATCCTCATTGTAAAAGAGTTTTACATATATATTTAATTAGGTGTTATCATATCATCAAAAGCAATTAATTTTCAAATTCACTACTTCTAAAGTCATATAAATACATGAATCTAATTAAATGACTGTGTAAAACTTTTTACACCGTCAGTGCATCAAAATTAAACTCTTATTTTTATAGTATATAAAAACTATATAACAAGCTTGTCGTTCCCTCTCTTCTTACCCTTTTTTGTTTTACTCTTTCTTTAGTTTCGTCAATGATTAGATTTTTATATAGATTTGTGATGAAGGGAATGGGTTTGATAGGTTGGGTGGACAAACATGTTTACTAATTGCTCCAAAAGAGTAGAAAATTTTAAAAATAACATAATGAATATATAATTAGCTTTGTTTCGATTCCACGCATCCATGGAGGAAAAAGAAGTAGGTTGATGATCCTTTTTTCAGTTAGGTAAGAAGCCCTTTAAAGACAAAGATATTATGCCAATCTAATTTATTAATAATCCCTTCATATTTACAACTTTATATGGCATTGGTCAAAACTTTATACGACTATATACAATTTGAGAAATTAGTATGAAACAAAATTGAAAACCAAATGATACTTACCCTAATGATTCCCTATAATTAGTATGAAAGAATGGAGCAATATCATTCCCTTAGTATATGGCAGGGCAACAAATGAGTTATGATAATTGAACATCAAACTCAACTACTAGTATATAATATATATTGAAATATAAAATTAATATGTAGTTTAACTCATTTTTAATGTGTATTTCATATTTCAATATGTATTATACACTAATGACTGATTTTTTTGGCTAATTTTGATATGTAAATATAATTATTGGCAATGAATAAACTCCCATTTCGTCCAAAATAAAAATAAAAAGTCCTCATAAAAGCCCTTAATACTCGTTTAATGCGATTTTGTGTATTGGGAAAAATTATATCAAGGGGTCCATTTATCTATATTTATATACTTAACTAAATTAGTACTTAATTAATTGTGTAATGTAGCTACCTCGTTCATGTTTTGAAAAATAATAATCATGCTATGTGATCATTAACACCAATATGATAATACTTTTGTTGTTATTATTTTGTCTGGAATTTGGATACTCTTGTCTTGTAAGACATATAATAGGACTCGACTTGTGCCAATCAACGATAGAAAGTAGAAAAAGAAAGAAAGAAAAATCAACGATGAAGATCCACTTTCAACTAGTAATATGTTAAAAATGATTTTTAGTTAACACGTTGGAATTTGTTTCTACTTCTTCTTTTTTTTTTTTTTTTTCCATTTCTAGATAGTAAGTGTCCATTTGATCTGAAGTGGAATAATCCAATTAGTGATAGATTTAGGAAGATCACCTAAATTAGCACCAAACAATTTTAATAATAAAGAAAAGGGTGAAAGTTTTGGCGCATTTTTGACCTGTTCCCATTGAGTAAAGCTACCTCTTACTCGATTCAAGCATGATATGAATATGATTATTACTTATTGGTATTGAGTGCCATTCTTGATCCATCATTCCTCTATCCCAATTCAACCATGATCCTATTGTCCAACATAACACAACTATAAGCTTTAGTTTGAGCTTGTAAGATCATGAGATCAACCGTGACCACTCATATGAAAATAATGATAATCGTCAGGTTAAATTATCTGTTTGTTTGACTGAATTGCTTAATATAATACGTAACAATATCTTAGCTATCATCTTCATAAAAAGGATACTTCACGGGATCACGAACAATTCTTTCGGTTCTTAACATATAAATGCGATCTCAGAATAACCTTGCCTCAAGAATAAGAAAAAGGGGAACAACCTTAGTAAGAGGCATCAACTAGGTAAGAATTGGAGAAACTAGTCCTTGAGATACGTTAGCTGTTGAATATTTAGTTATTTATATCATATTGAAAGTTCATTGTAAACAAGTTCTATTCGAGTTCATATGGTTAGGTTTTGTAGTAGAGAGCATATGATGTGTGGATTAATAAATGATCACTTAATACAATTGTAAATCTTCTGATTCAAATGCAGATGACCTGCCTCTCATGACATCAGATAAGAGAACTAATTGAAAGGTGTCAAACAAACTATTTATTATTTTAGAAAATAAATAATAGAAGCATGAAAAGACTTTCTATGCTGGTGCACTTATATGTCTGACCTTTCTAGATAACAAATATCACAACTCTAATTCAAATATAGTCACAAGTGACAACTCCTAATAAGTTTAGAGAACAAGGCTTCTAAAGGTACAACTAGGTTTTGATTTTCTATTATTCAAAGATATTTATTGACCTTTTATTATGAAATAGTACTGGCCTGTCAAAGATAAAGGGGTATTATCTGGGTATAGACGGCTAGTTTCATTAGTGAAGAAAACATGCTTCTGCTCTACAGGAACCACTCAAGTCCTCAAGGAGAAAGTTTAATATATGCCTCAATAAACATTTCCAAAATTCAAATCACATAATTTCATTTATATGTATAATGTTTGAAAATTATTTAAAGAACAAATAACAAGTGGTTGTGGATAGTTCTGATGCACTATGAGTATTTCTCCCATCTTAACACAAGACCTATGGATATTTTTTGGTTACTAACTATTGCCTCCGAACTAAAATTCGAAACCAGCCAGGCATAGCATACAGCCAAGCCAGGGACAGTAGTGTTGTAATGCAACACAAATATAAAATTTATCATAAGAGCATATCACCTAGAATAGAAAATATTTATAACTTATAATTATAATTTTATAAATAAATTGGTTGCACTCCGTGGTTTCTAACAAGGTTACAACAAATTGGGGAAGGACCCCAGGGACGATACATAATAATAACAATAGATAACTACAAACCGTAAGAGTTAGGCCTAGGTTTGTTCTTACCCAATGAATTCATTCTATTGGCATGTTCTTCTTCCTCCTCCAGCTTCTTTCTTCGAGCAGCCTCTTCTTTCTGTCTCTGAATCATCTCTAATTCTCTCTGCCGTTCCTCGTCTTTTCGTTGCAGCTCTAGAGCTTCTCTTCTCTGAGCCTCTTCCACCCTCCTCCTATTCTCTTCAAGCATCTTATCCAGCTCTTCCCTCTCTTTTCTAGCTTGTTCCTGCGTCATATCAAGAATCCCCAACCAAATGAGGACATTGTATTTTTTTTACGCTTTGAAATCATACATGTATCACAAAGATGAGATGAGATCAGAAAAACGAAAAGGAAACTAAGTAGGACCCCAATCTGTCTTTCCAGAAAAAAGGCCATAGTTTAAGAACAGTAAGTAAATTTAGAGACAACAAAAACAAAGCCTTCTACTAAATGGGTTGGTCCCTAAGTTTCAGATGCAAATGGCAAAGTAATATATTTGTCAAGCTTTCACAGAGACACATTCAGGACAGTTTCCTGATGATTGATAGTGTTAAGGGGTGAAGAAAGTGAAAAAGATAGTTATTTATGTAAGAAGGTTCAATATTAATCTTGAATTAAACCTGGAAACAGCATTTCCTATCTAATATTGTAATTTGATAAATATATGACACTGAGAGGGCTTCATTTAGGGAACGTGGGATTTAACCATATTTTAAGGATGCTCAAAGGTACCAAGATTACTACATAATTTATTCACACTAAAATAACTGTTGGAAATATGACAATTTTAATACTTGAAACCCTCTCATACTACATATAATATGGGCTTTTGAGAATGATTAATGACTTGCACCTGATATTCCCTTCCACTTGAAAGAAAGAGGGGTAAAAGAAAAAAGGGAAGTCCCAGTTAGCCTACTTACTTCTTTCCTTCGAGCCTCATTAAGAGCATCTTGCTTTTCCTTTTCAAGTTGAACTTCAACGTCATCAAACAATTTCTTCACACCCTCCGCTATGCGCCTTTCTATTTCCAATCTAACTTCATCCGAATCAAGCTTCTCCTCAATGTTTTTTCGAATTGCTTCTTCAATTCTTCTTGCAGTCTCTTCTTCCAGTTTTTTCAATTCTTCCTCGTGTTGACGCCTGCTAGCAAATGCAAATATTGAGAAGATAAATAAATGTTCTTTGATGAAAAAGAACACAATCAATTTTTAATTTAAGATAAAAGAATAGTATTAATGAAGATAGATAAATAATACAAACAGAATGGACAACAGGAGATCCTCCTTGCAGAAACAAGAAACAACAATGGAGATAATAAAAAATCAAAATAACTGTGAAATCTCTCAACATATCAGAAAAGGAAATTTCTCTAAAACAAGTACTAACTTTGCACCAAACAGAAGTCAAACACCCAAAATCTTACTCCACAAGCAAGTCATAATAATTTCTAGATCCACAAAACAGAAGAATTAGATAAACTAAAGGCTTCACTTTCACATTTTTTAAATATTTTTCTAGCCAGTTCATCCATTGACTTCGAAAATATGAACTTTTTATGCTCACAAGGCATACCTCTCTAACAAGTTTCTGATCCATAACAAATGAAGTTTCAAGTGGAACAGTAGATAAACGACGCAGCAATTGTTTCATCCTAATAAACAAGTTGGACAAGGCAGTAGCTTCCTTCAGAAAAGCCAGTAGCGAAGAATGAAATTAACCTGTTGCATTTTCAAATTGGCATCACTTATCCTCAGAGAAGAAGGAAATCCATTCCGAAACATCAACCTAGATTGCAAACATGCTACATTTAACTTTTTAAACCATTTTCAAAAATCACTCAGAGGAGTTAGGAAGCTTTTGATAATAAGTGATTTATCAGACAAAAATAAGCTAATCCGAATCCACGCATATACCTAATCTCCAAACTGTTATCAGACCTATATCTTCATGTTATGTTAACTGTAGAGCTAGAAATACAAAAGCTCACCTTCTCGAAATCATGTTTTAGGACAAGAGAGCCTAGCAAGCATTGGATAACTGCTACACATTAATTTCTCATATAAAACTACCAGGCATTTTCAACATACCGAATTTCCGGATTGATGTATTCTTCATAAACTAAAGTTAAAACTAGCAAGCACAAAGCAGAAATTGCTACAATCTCAACCAATAGAATTATTTTCGTTCCACATTTTCTCAGAAAGCATTACACAACTAAATTATCAACCAATTCATAAACAAAATCACGAACACAAACAACAAAATTAATAAACAAATAAATGAAGCTATAAATAACAAAATTCAGTTACCTTTTCTTTTCTTCTTCATCTTTTTTGAGCTTGAGATGGTTCGAAACGAGACTGGGACTGCGCGATTTAGGTGGAGGAGAGGGCGAGGAAGTGCTTCTGCTTCTATGCCTTCTACGACGCCTCGGCGAAGACGGTGACCGAGTTCTGCTTCTGCGGCGCCTGTGGCTAGGGGATCGGCTTCTGCGCCTGAAAATTCGTAACCAATCGCATGATTCGAAAGCAAACTTGAAATAAAAACGAAGAGATTCGAAATGGAATTGAAGAAGAAGAAGAAGAAGACCTTGAGGATGTTCGATCCCTTCGAGAGTGAGAGTGAGCATGACGGTGAGAAACAGGGGAACGGGAGTATCTTCTTCTGTGAGAAGGTGAACGCGAACGAGACAAGCTCCGAGCCATGGCTGCGGGAGTTTTTAAAACCCTAACTCGGCGGTGGTGCTGGGTTCACCCGGCAATAACTCGTCGCCAACTCGCAAATCCTCGCTCACTATAGCCACTACTGTCTACTGATAACGATTTAGGTCCTTTGGTCCTTTCATTCATGAAATTTGTGGAAGAGAAATTATTTTTAAAATTAAAATTAAACTCTAAATGAATGAATTTAATTTCAATTGGATAAGTACTATTTTAATACCAACGTTTCACTTAAAAATATAGTACTACGAAACCAATATTAGGGATTAAAACACCAAAACAATCTCTCTCTCAAACTCTCTGTAACACCTGTACTGAGACTATTCTTCATTGCCTGCGCGACTGCTGCTACTCCTAGGATATTTGGATTAAGCTAGGCTTTGCTCCGGATAGCTCTGATTTGCCTTCTTGGTTGGTTTGGAGTAAGGATTCTAATGCTTTCTATCAATGGAATTTTCAACTCTTCTGATCCTTGGTCCGTTGATAAGGTGATAACTTTGATTAGAGCTTCAGGAGCTTCATAAGGTGTTTAAATTGTAGCAGACTTCTTTCTCTTTGCCTCTTGTTCTGAATTGGTCTCCTCTTGCTGAGGGGGTTGTTATTGTCAACTGTGATGCTAGTTATTCTGCTATCTATGGCAATTCTTTTGGATTTGGTTGTGTGCCCTTAGAGATTGGAAAGGGCTTTGGTTGAGAGGTTGTGTTGGCCTTATTCCTTGTTCTGATATTCTTCAAGGAGAATTATTTGCTATTTGGAGGGATTTGCTTTTGGCTTGGAAAGTTGGGTTTCGTGAGGTTTACTGTGAAACTTATTGCAATGAAGCCTTTATTTTACTGAAAAATGCTTCTTCTCATGTTGATTCTGTTATTATTCTTTGTATGTGAAAGTCTAAGAGCTTATTGGCAGACCTTGGAGGGCTACTATTAATTTAATTCAGAGAGATGCAAATTCTATGGCAAGATATGCTGTCCAGAAAGGAGTTCACCATGCTGAGTTGTTGGATCCAATGGAAGAATTAAGAGCTGATCTTTGCTTTTATCTAAAGCTTTGATCTGCTCGTGTTTTTTTCCCTTTTCTTTTCTTTTTCTTATGCAATCACCAAAAAAAACAAAACTCTCTATCGTCGCACACTCAACATCAGCCCACGACTCAACATCAGCCCGGTAAGAGGGTCGTTGCTCTATCAAGATGGTGGCCCTCCTTCCCTCCTCTTCTTTCTTTCTCCTCTTCTCTTCCTTTCTCTTCCCAGTATTCTCTTATGCTCTCTTTTCTTCCTTTTCCTTTCACTACAAGAAATGCACCCATTACCGATGAATTTTTTTGTGATTTTCAGCATTTTCAACATTACAGGCGGATTTTTTCCGTCGGTAATTAAATTCCACCTTACCGGCGGAAAATTCCCCGGTAACATAATTTTGGTGGCAAATTCGATTTTAGTGTTACCGGTGGAATTACCGGCGGATTTTTTTCACCGGTAATTTCGCCAGTAATTCAGCCAGTAACGTTCAATTTTTTTTTAAAAAAAATAAATGCATAAAAATATTACCGGGTAAAAATCCGTCGATAATTCCCCCGGTAACATTGACAAAATTTAAAAAAAAATTATAAAAAGTAGCAATCCATTTCATTGTAAGAACTAATGTTATAATGCAACAACAACAATAAAATGCTCATTTGTATAAGGCAACAATAAAAGATAACAAGAATACAACTAAATACAAAAGAAAACACTAATAAGCAAACTGCATTAGTGCGAAAACAACTAATTTCAACATATGATGCTCCATCTAAATAATTATTAGCTATTTCTCAAGTCAAACTGCAGTAACCACGTTTTTCCTTCTTAATATTGAATAAGATATCTTTTCTGAAAAATCTAAAACTTTAACCTGTGAAATAGTTAAAAGAGAGATTCTAACATAACCTTCAAAATTTCCCTTTCTAGAACCTTTAAGCTCCTCAGTTTCCTAATGGTTGAGAAGTAAAGAAAGGGACAACAAATATATGCTGTTATTTTCATACCCAAAATATATAGAAAACAAAGATGCAATTTGTACACAGATTTGGAATTGAATGATAGATCAGGAAAAACTACACTATGTAATGTCATATTAAACTTTATTATATTTTTTTCTAAACATTGAAATAAACTAACAAATTCTGCCACAGATAAGAGACATAATTATGAAACTTTATTATATTTTTTATAAACATTGCTAATATAAATAAAGCATGCATACATACAAGACAACTAACCAATGTCTCCACAACTTTCAGATAAGTAAAGGAAAATGCTCGGAAACAAGTTATAACAGACATCATGATCAAGAAAATAGAATTGAACCGGAAGAAAAAGAGAATTGAAAAGAATTGAAAAAGAGAATTAAACCAAATTCTATTATGAGATCTATACCAAGAAATTCACATGTTGACCATTAAACTATCAATCCATAGATATAGCATGGCCTACCATGTAGTCATGGAAAGCACTGAAAAGTTAAACTCAAAACCTTTGATTTAGAATTTGAGAAATATGATTAAAATCAGAGAATTATGAGAAAAACACCTAACATTTGTTTTTTATAGGAGCATAATCTCAAGAATATAACGCAATAATCAATACCCCCATTTTACCTTCTCAAAGAGATCCAAACAAACTTGATTATCCTCAAACTTTACTTTTGTCCAATCAACACCATCTAATTCATAATCCTGAAACAAGAGAAGCAAATTGCAATAAATTTATAGCACTAGAACACAATGACAAACAAATAACAGGAGCAAACAATACACTAATTTAGATCATTTTATCAATAAACTGTTTTAAGAATTTGTACTTCATAGCTTTTAGTTATTTAATTAGTCTTGTTCCATATACATTAACTTTTATATATTGGCCAAAATTTTGGAACTCTTGATTGATTATGCTCTTCCCAAAAGATAACAGAAGTACCAACGCTTTTTAATGATGCACATAAACAAGATTCTAGGCATTGTGTCCCATTCACACTATCAGAATTCAGAAATATACTTGGCTTCAAATTATCTAGCAATCATAAAATCAAATTCACAAATGAAATTTATGTAACTGACCTCCTGCTCAAGTTTAAACAGATGCCGATTGAAATGTTGCTGAAGCCTCTCATTGGCATAATTTACACAAAATTGTTCAAAGAGATGGGGAAAAAAGCAACAACCTATTAGAACACATACAAATAGGGCATGAAACAATAGTAAACTCATCAATCTAATAAATAAATAAATTAACAAAACAGAAGTTTCCAACATAATCTACATAATCAGAAGAATTAACTTGAGTTTTAATGATTCATGAAGAACAATCAATCGCTCTTCTAGCTTTTTATAGGAAGGGATACAATCAATCACATAAAAAATATTAGAACTTAATCAGATGTAGTTGAACATCTAACAAAAACTTGAGCACCATAACAAAAAGAGCATATTTGACAATAAAAAAGAAGCTTAAATCCAAACAAGGAAGATAAAATCACCGGTAATTTTTTTTCTTTTTTTGGAAGGGAAAATGATGCGATTTGAACGAGGAAGCAAATATGAAAGATGAGAAGCTAGCAAAATAAGCAACAGGAAGGATGAAATGATTGAAATCTATGAAGGCGAAAAAGGATTAGGAATAAAGCACCTGCACTTACAATACTCTGTTGAATGCAGAGATGAACTCACTCAACCGATTAACCTTTGGCTGTGCCTGAGAGAGGGCTGAGAGGGACGCTCTTCAAAGTTGACGCAGCAGCGACGGAGGATGGGGACGAACCAGCAGCGACGGATGGCAGGGACGGACGGAGGCGATGGCAGCGACAGACAGGGACACACCAGCAATGACGAAGAGAGGTGATGATTTCAACGGAGCTATTGGACAAGTGGAACGGTGGTAGGCGGCGGTGACATGGGTAGGGGCGACGGCTACGGAGAAGTTTCTTTGGCTTGAGAGGTGGAGGCACTACACGAAGTAGGAGGCAACGACGGCCGCTTCAAAGGAGGAGATGGAGGTGGTGTCGACGAGTTCAGAGGCGGAGGTGGTGGCGGCGTCAGTCTGCAAGGATGGCGGGGGCTGTGGGAGAGAGATTTGGGAGTTAGATTTAATTTTAGGGCTGCAAAGTGTTAGGGGAGCAAGGAGCAAGGAGCTGCGCAAGAGTTAAGTGATAGGTTACCGGCGGATTTTGTGGAGGATAAAATCCGCCAGTAACTTGAATTTCATAAACCAAAACGGCACGTTTTAATGTTTTGGGGAAAAAAAATTTATAACGCCAACAATTACATGCGGATTTACCGGGGAATTTTAAAATTCGCCGATAAACTTCCCTGACAATTTTCAAGGGCCAATTTCCGCCGGTAATTTCCTCGGAAAATCCCCCCGTAATTCCCGCCCCAAAATTCACCGGTAATTCCATCGGTAACGCCTGCGTTTCTTGTAGTGTTTTTCTTTACTTTGATCTTTCTCTTTCCCTCTCTCTTATGTTCTTGGTTTTGGATCTCGATCTAAGATCCAGATCTAAATCTGGAATAACTCTTTGGTGGTGTTCTCGTCCCCTTTTGTGGTGTTGTTAGTTTTCCTTGTGGCTGCAGACTTGGGGAATGATTTTTGTTCATGGAAAAAACTTCTGATCTAAAAAATATTTAGATTTATATGAAGAAGAAGGTGTATCCTACGATTTTGCCACACGTACGTGTAGATTCAGAAATTATGGTGACTCAAAGATGTCCTAGTTTCTACATGTTAAGATTTTTAGTAATCGAATGTTGTGTTTCCGTCAAATCTTAGTTCAGCATATAGGATATGTATTTTTCTTTGTTCAATGTAGATCTCATGTTTTTTATGATATCCGTAGGTGTCATTTGGCTTCCTATGAATGAAAATTATTTTCTGCTATCAAAAAAAAATATATTAAGAAGACATTAGGAGTCAATAATCCAATTAGAAATTATCATCTGAAATTTAAAACAGTTATCATCTAAAACTAAACAAAGTTATCATCCAAAATTAAAAAAAAATTATCATTCAAGTAAAATAGAAATTATCATCCATAATTCATCTCTTCCTCCAACCCAACAACAACAACAACCACAAAAGGAGCTACACGCCAGGGCCACGATGGTGAAGAAGTAGAAGAGTAAGCTGCTGATGTCGCCGATGAGTTCAACCGCCTAGAAGGTGGTAGCAGCGTAGGCTAAGGATGAGATGAAGACTAATAAAGGGAGGGAGATGATGGAGTAAGTGAAAACGTAGGAGAAGCGACGGTAGGCTTTATAGACGGTTTTTTTTATGAAGATGTAGCGTTCTTGGTGAAAGACAAGGATGACTTCATCACAGGTGTAGAAGGTGGTGGACATGACGTGAGAACTAAGAAGGTGGCGATAAGGTGCAGCGACTTAGAAGGCAAAACAGAGAGCATGGTTGTTGGTCCCCGTGTGTCGGCCACGTATACATATTCAGATTTTTTATTTAAAATTGTTCCTAAAGTTTAATTTTGGTTTAAAATCGTTCTTAATTTTTTAAAATACAAAAATGCCTTTCATCTCACCCCAATTACATACACAATCATTATACCCAACCCCATCACAACCACCACACAAACACATTACACTCTAATACTTCAAATTTAACTAAAATAACAACAAAAATATTTGGTCAAATTAAAACCACGACCAATTAATTTTTATAGTTATAGCTTAGCTATGATCTTTATAAAATATGACTAACGAGCACACTTGAAATCAATTGAAAGAAAATAATGAAAGGAAGAGGAAAATAGGGAAAGAAACAAAAAGAGTTATTGAAACTAAAAGGAAGGACCTTGAAGGAATGCATCCAATCAATTACACAAAGGGTGGTCATATGAGCGTGCCTAACTCATTTAGACTCGGCCCCTTTACCCCGAGAGCTAAATGGGCTAGCCGACTTTATATACGAGCTATTGTTTTTTAACCTGGCCCATTTATGGTCAGTTCGATGGGTAAACGGATTAGTCCGTTTAATTAATTAATTATATTAAAAAAATTTAAAGTAAAACATTTATTTTTTACCCAAAAAAAAACGCTTTTTTTAGCAAAAGACCTTTTAAAAAAACAAATTTTTTCAATTGGTAACTCAGATTTTCGAATCGAATAAGAGAAAATATAGGAAATAGTGTTTTTTTAATTCCAAAAAAAATTAAATAAATAGGCCAGCCTGTTTAGCCCGAGGGCCAATCCGTTTAACTTGGATTTTTTCCTGGATAAACGGGCTTAACCCATTTAGCCTGGATTTTAAATGGTCCGTGTTTAAAGGCAAAAGTCCTCCCATTTAGACGGATAAACGGGCTGGCTCGATGAATTTGGCTCATTTTAAAGGCCCTAATTATATAACATCCCAGGCCGCTAGCACGATATTGTCCGCTTTGGCTAATAGGGATGCTAACCCCTCTATGGGTCCCCATACTCACCTAGCCTCATGGGTTTGCTTTTTGATGAGACATAAGCCCATCAAAACGCGTCATACTAGGGAGATGTATCCACACCCTTATAAGGCATGTTTTGTTCCCCTCTCCAACTGATGTGGGACTGGTATCCATACCCTTATAAGGCATGTTTCGTTCCCCTTTTCAATCAATGTGGGACTTTACATTCCACCCCCGTAATGGGGCCCAAAGTCTTCGCTGGCACATCGATTTGGAATCGGTTCTGATACCTTTACAAATTACACATGGGAAAGAACCTTGAAATGGCTTTTTTTTTCCGATTCTATTATACTCTAGATAATCTTGAAATGACCTCTGCTCACAATCAATTACACACTCAATCATTATTTGTCGTGTCCCTCACCCTAATTATATTTCTCACCTTTCACAGATTCTGTTGCTTTCTTCCCATCACTTTGCCGTATGTGCAGAGAGTTGGTTGGTGTCATTATTTCTATTCTCACATGGGGTGTTAGTTCTATAGATTTATAACTCTCCCCCTCTTTTTGTAGTCTATCTTGGAAGTACTAGGAGTGCTAACACAAAACACTTACTTAATTGTGTTAGACAGAGCATTTCGCGCCAGTCAATCACATTCTAAAGTAGGTAAGCTACTTTACTAAGTTGTGACTTTAAATTCAATTGTCTCTTCACTAAATGTATTAGATCGCGCCGCCATAACTAAAGTTAGAAATATGGGCTTTGAGAAATAGAAGAAGCTAAATGTGATAGGTTCCAAATTCCTTCGATTTCAGGACACATGACTAGGGCGTGAAGAACTGTTTCCGACAGATCATAGCATGGACAGCCTCCGTCAACATGAGGTAATCGTCTGTGCAAATTTGATTTTACTGTTAGGACATCATGATTAAACCTCCAGGTGAAACTTCTAACTTTTGATTGGCTCTTCAATTCCTATATGAAGTTCCAGTGTTTCTTCTCAGAGAATTGAGGGTGGAGTTGCTCTAGCGGTGGATGGAAAAAATAATAAGCAACAGAGTTCCCGGACTTCACATAATAGCTCCAGGAATTATTACGGATCCAAACAAGAGAGACATCTTCTTCCTCCTCAATTGGCTTTTGTAAAATATGCTGAGCTGTTTCTTGATTAAAACTCTCTGTTACCAAATTTGAGTTCCAAATCCCTGCATCTGTAATAAGTTTCCTTATCCAAATTAAATTATGATCCAGTATAGCTGAGGAGTGAATTCAGAATGGGGAAACATTGCCAAATTAAGGGTCTTCAATTTTGGTAGAAGCTATTTTGGACTTCCGCCATTTAACTCCCATCTCCATCACCTTTCTCTCCTCTAATAAACTCTTTCAGGCTAAGTAAGGAAGAACACCCGGGTCAATTATAGTTGAGGAGTGAATTTAGAATGGGGGAACATTACCAAACCAAAGGGTATTCAATTTTGGTAGAAGCTGTTTTGGACTTCCACCAATTAACTCTCATCTCCAGCACTTTATTTTCTCCCTTTCGATAAGCTCTTCCAGACTCGGGAAGGACGAACACCTGATTCTGCTTCTAAGAAGGAGGTAAATATGAAATATTTATTTTTGAAGACTTTATAGAATAGTAAATGAGGTTTTATGAGTAGTTTCCAGCCAACATTGTCATATTAAGCCTTTAAGTCTTTATAACTCATGTTTCCTGCACTCTTGTCTCTACTTAACGTATCTTAATTAACTCATTGCATCTTCCTCTCATTTTGTTTTTGCCCTAATAGAACACCATCATCATCTTTTGCAAATCATAAAGTAACGATTCTGGTAGGGTAAAACAATCCAAGAAGTAGATAAGAATAGCATCACCAATGGCTTTAATCAAAATTTATCTCTCACAATAGTCAACAAATTTTGCTTCCAACTATTAAGGTTTTTAGAAACTCTATCCTTCACATATGCAAAAGTCTCACTTTTAGATTTATTAGCAGTTGAAGGCAATCCTAGATATTTGTCTTGAGCACCTACATTATAGACCTTTAGAGTAATAGACAATTCACACTTCATCTCCAGAGGAGTATTTTTACTAAAAAAATATAGTAGATTTGTTGTAATTAATCAACTGTCCACTAACTATAGTCTTCTAGTAAAAGAATTAGGTTGTTGCATCTGGATCTGTTTGCCTTACTAAATAAGAGAGAGTCATCCTCAAAGAAAAGGTGATTAATGGTTGGGCATCTATTATTTAATTGAAGTCTCCGAAACAGACTATTCTATTCACCCTTGTAAAACAGATAAGAGAGACCTTCTGCAAAAATTAAAAATAGTTAGAGCGAGCCTTATTGGAGCCCTCTAGTAGGTTTAAAATAACTTATAGGTAAACCATCCAGGATAACAAAATATGAGATACTAGAAACACATTCATTCATCCACGCAATACATATTGCACAAAAAATCCCAGTTTCTCAATCATAAACCAAACCAAACTCCATTCCACTCTTTCTTAAGTCTTGCTCATATCTGATGTAAGAGCCATATCAAAATCACCGTAACTATTATTTTTCAGAAAATGCATGCATTTATGAGTCACTGTGATTTGATCACTGATGAGATGATCCCTTAATAAATGCGCTTTGGGAATCACTAATAATTTGATTCATATTAGTTGCATTAGAGACTTTTGGGATAACACATATTTGTGTGTAGTTAAAACCTTTTAGGATTTTATTTTCCCTAAAAAAGAACTTCGAATCTCAACCTTAACCCATGCTTCCAAATAAAAACTAATTCGTCAGCTAAACTATAGGGATCAACACAAAAACACTCCATAAAATCACAACTTCATAATCGGTTCTCCACAGACGGGTGTGGATTCTTGGATTCACATAGAAAGTCAGAAACAACACTTTGAGAAATGAGATTTTTGGACCTCTTTGATATTGTAAACTATTAAGATTTTTCTAAACTCCAACAGTTTTATATCATCAGCTTTATATACACTAAATTTGAGATGAAAATTGCACACTCACACAATAAATCACTTACAAACTCTCAATTTTATATGAAAATTTTTTGAGCATGAGAAAATCTAACAGAACACCGAAAAAAATCTTAAATAAGTGAAAATTAGCAACATTCATTATTTGCTCTAAAATCTAAATAAGTGAATATATATAAGTGTATGTCATATATATGTTGAATACTCATTTAAACTCCTTTCCCTTGTAAAAATAAAAACTCCTTTTAATAAAAATACACTTTAAACTTGTTTTACTTTAAATTTGTTAAAATCAGCTCGGGTTTTTAATCAGTTGACACATGTGGTTGACTCTTAAAAAACTATATTAAGTTCAATCGTAGCTAAATAGAGTTTAAAAATTCCTTAGTATGGATGAACAGATGAATGGATGTATTGAGTAGTGTAATGTGAAAAAAAAAATTATTAGGAATTTCTTTTGAGTAAATAGAAAAAAAATAAATAATAATATACACTAAAAATTCAATGACAAAAATATACCTTAAAAATAATTTATGATTGACAAAATAATATGTCCTGTGTATCTTTTACACATTTATCATTAATTAATGACGAACTTTCTTATCCATAGTTAATGAGAAAAGTTTGGTAGTCATAATTTTTTAATCAGTAATGCTACACATCCAAGCATTTACCCTAATCAAGTACAACCAAGCAATTTTTCCCCACTCTCACCCATTATACGCGCTAGCACTCTCCCCCAAATTCAAAACGCAAACGTGTTTCTTCTTCTTCTTCTTCTTCTTCTTCTTCTTCTTCTTCTTCTTCTTCTTCTTCTGCAACGCCTCTCCTCCTTCTCCTTCTCTTTGCTGCTACCGTCGTCATCGTCGTTGCAGCCGCCGCTGCCATCATTGTCGCCGTCACTGTCGTCTTTTTCTTCTTCTTTCTCTTCTTCGTCCTCTTCCTCTTTCTCTTCTTTATCCTCTTCTTCTTCATCTTCCTCCATTGTTTACGTTGTTGGTGTTGTTGGTGTCGTTGTTGTTGATGAAAAATTGAATTGGATATTCTAGGAAAAAAGAAACGGATTTGAATGAAAATAGAAATAGATTTGGAATGAAAACAGAAACGGATTTTGAAAAAACAGAAACGAATTTTGAATGAAAAGAGAAACGGATTTTAAATGAAAATAGAAACGGATTTTGAATGAAAACAGAAACGGATTTTGAATTAAAAAAATGAATTTGATTTTCACAAAAATTGAATTGGATTTTCATGAAAAAAGAGCGGATTTTGAAATAAAAAAGAAACAGATTTTGGATGAAAAGAGAAACGGATTTTTAATGAAAACAGAAACGGATTTTGAATGAAAATAGAAGCGGATTTTGAATGAAAAGAGAAACGGACTTTTAATGAAAACAGAAATGGATCTTGAATTAAAAAATAAATTTGATTTTCACAAAAATTGAATTGGATTTTCATGAAAACAGAAACGAATTTTGAATGAAAATAGAAACGGATTTTGAATTATTGGAAGTTATCACTCAAATGTACTCAAATGTACTCCATCTTTTTGTCGCCTGCTGTTACACCTCTTTCTTGTCTTCCTCCTCGCCGTCGCTATTGTCGCTGCTATTTTCTTCTCTGTTATCGGCGTCTTCTTCTTTTCTGTTGTCATCGTCGTCATCGCTGCTGCCGCTGCCATTGTCATTGGCGTCGTCGCTGTTGCCACCGTCGTCGGTGATACGTTGTGAGAAAAAGAAGGAATTGAGAGAAAATTTAGGGAAACGAACGAGGGGTGTGTGGAGGTGTGGGGCGCGTGAATTTGAGTGGTTTGGTTGAGCTTGGTTGTTAAAAACACTTGGTTGTGTATAATTATTGTTTTTTAATCATAGACAGACATAATCTTCTTATTTTAGCTTTCAATAATACTATAGAATCAATATTAGGAAGTCATTACGAAATCAATAAATTCAATTAGCTATTATCATTCGAAATTAAAAAGAAGTTATTATTTAAAATTAAAAAAATTATCATCCAAAATAAAAAAAAATTATTATCCAAAATTAAGAACAATTATTATCCAATATAAACACAAAAGTTAATCAATATTCCAAACACAAAGTACTGAAAAGAAAGCCAGAATATGCTCATCGATAATTTATACTAAAGTGTACATAGATTAATTTATATTTTTATTTACTTAATATATTAATTACTTGTTTGGATATTGGATGATTTATTTTTTTGTGAGAATATCAAATTCTTATTTTATATTTGATTATAACTATTTTTTCAAATAAAATATGTTTACAATTTATTGAATAAATTATAAAAAAATAATAATGAAATATAAAAATTGAGTACATACTTACTCTAACTTTTTATAAAATAATAATATTTAAATATTAGTAGCAGAAACTTCATGTTTTAGTCTATTAAAAGTCAAAACACATCTTGGACATATACAAGTACATATCTTCTCGCTTTTAATTTCTTTTCTGCCTTTTAATGTTTTTCATTTGTTTTTTCCACGTGTTTTACTGGTTTTTTTTTTCTTTTTCAATTCTTTATTTTAATCTTTAAGATTTTTATTTATAAAATTTAACAATAATAAAATTACAATTTAATTTTAAAAGAATTTATTGTTTTAATAACTAAACATAACTATTAATAAGTTTTTTTTAACCCATTTAATAATTGCACGAGTACATAGAATATACTTAAATTGTAAACTCTTAAAATTATTGTAATATTAAAATCTTATTCTTAATATTTGAACATTTTCTTTCAGATTGATGCACATGATGGAGATTGGAGAGAGGTAAATGTCTAAAAGATTTGCTTTTTTCAGATAGATTCCAATAATGCATAACATATTTTTATGATATATAGAATACATACATTTTTTTAATCTATATTAAAAGAAAATAAATAAAAAAAACACAAAAAATATGATTTTCGCTTATAATTTATATCTCTTTACTTTTTCATTATATATATAAGTATTTATTGTGATTTAGTACCATGTTCACGCTTGTAACATTTGGAAATAATAAAAAAATTAATATATAGAAGGCAGACATCCTAAAAGATGATTATTTGATTTGAATTTATTTTCTATTAAATTGATAAAAAGATAACTAAAAATTTGAATAATAAATTAAAAAAAAAACATAATAATAAAATACGAGATTGAATACATATTTAAGTACAAATTTAAATATAAAATTTAATTAACTTACACCGTTTAAATATGTAATTAATAGGCTATACAAATGAAATATTTTTAATTAGTTTTATTTCAAAGTAATACAGTGTTTACCTACTATTAGTAGTATCACTTGTCACAATTCAATTCTAATAAATTTTTTTAGTGTTACTAATTACTTGTCTCATCCAATAAAATTATCTTTGTATGAAATTAATATAAAGATAAAGATACTCAAATTGTTAGTTACATGAATGATAAGTTAAAATTTTGAAACAAATTATATTAATTTAAAATTATTTTAGTTAGGAATGTTATACACATAAAATTATAGATCTTATATGTTTGACTTATAATGTTAACTTAAAAATATTTTACCAATTTTCTCTTTGCAACTCACATTTTTAAAATATAGATTGATATAAAAATCAAAATACCGAATGAAACATGAAAAGAAATCTAAAGTATATTTCTAAATACAATTTTATTATAATAAATAAAAAAATAAACTCACATGAAAATATGAATTACAAAATGTTAAATTAATTATGGAAGATTTGATATATATAAAAGATATAACATTTATAATTTTAAACTTATAACATTCCTGATTTTTACATATATATTAAATTAGTCCCACTGCAGCCGCCACGGTCGTCGCTACAGTCGCCATTGTCATTATCGTCTCTTTTTCTTCCTTTCCGTCGTCCTCTTTTTCTTCCTCCTTACATTGTTATTGTTGTTGTTGTTGCTGTTTTTATATTGTTGCTACTGTTGATGATGTTCTTCTTCTTCATGAAATGAATTTTCATGAAAAATAGAAACGGATTTTCATCAAAAAGATAAACGGATTTTCATATAAAAACTGAATTGGATTTTCACGAGAATAGAAACAGATTTTCATGAAGAACAAAAACATATTTTCATGAAAAACAGAAACGGGTTTTGAAGAAAAATAGAAACGAATTTTTATATAAAAGCTGAATTGGATTTTCACAAAAACATAAACGGATTTTCATGAAAAACAAAAACGGATTTTGAAGAAAAACATAAATAGAATTTCATATAAAAACTTAATTGGATTTTCATGAAAAACATAAATGGATTTTCATATAAATCAGAAGCATAAACGCCTAGGCGCCCATCTTAGTGCTTAGGCGACTAAAAACATAGCCGAATTTTATAAAGAAAAGAAGAGAATTTCGTTGAAAAACAGAACCGAATTTTTTCAACAACAATATTAAATTGACTCACATTGATTGAACAACAACAACAACAACATATATTGATTCAAATTAATTCAACAACAACAAATATTGATTCACATTCATTCAATTTGAACGGCAAAACACAAGAATCAACCAAATGTAAACTATTTCACATATTTAAAACCTAAACTAGCTAGAAAACATAATTGATTTAAAAATCTGCGTAATCTGCTCGCTTGCAGCACCAGATTCAAAATCAAATGCCATTGTGTGAAAAATTAAACGGAAAAAAAGAGAAAGAACGTTATGCAGAACAAAATCGATAAAGAAGAAGAAGACCACTGGCGAGAGGAAGAAGAAGAAAGAAGAAAACCGTAGAGAAGAAAGTGTTGTTAGCATGTTTGAAGCAAAGAAGCAAAGTTGGCGTGATTGGTGTTTACGGGAAAATAAAAGCGACACTGAGATTTGTTATAGAAAAGACGCGTGAATGATGAGGAGCTTGGTTAGCTTGGTTATATATAATGCTTGGTTGCATAGAATTATTGATATTAAATTATGGATGTTATTTAAAGATATTTTAAAGATTAAAAAATAATAAACAAAAGGGAAAAAAAAGTTAAAGGAAATGCTTACTAAAAAAATAAGTATTTAACACTCACAAAAATTGAGTTGGATGATAATATTTTTTTAATTTAATGGTGTCTCACGTAATTTTTTTTTTAGTATTAAAACTTAAATTGAAAGTATGACTTAGGAATTTTAATGGTTCGGTCAAAGCCCAATGAAATTTGGACATTTTTTATTGACTTTTAAAATAGTTTGAATTAGATCCGAAATTTATTAAATCAACCCGGTGATAATACAAAATTGGGACTGAGCCTGGCTCGAGTTACTCTGTCCCGGCCTAGTGGCCCGATCATATATACATATACATTATTTAAAATTTATATAATATAAATATATAATGACAACTAATCTAATGAATATGTAAAAATCATCTTCTCACGAAGATTTAGTCTTTTAATCTACATTTTGAAAGAAAATAACATCTTTTTTAAAAAAAAAATTTATACATATTAAAATATAACTATTCAATTTACTATTTAATGGTCAAAATAATTTTTTTTATATATTTTCATTATAGTATCCGATATATATAATAGTGTAATGTGTGTGCAATATGTGTTACTCACTATTTTTTTGTTTTTTTTTTTTTTTTTGGGCTAGCATATGTGTTACTTGTGTGGTGTGTAATGCATATGAAGTGAAATAGACCCAATTTTTTAGGTGCTTGTTAATGCGAAGAAAAAAATTGTGAAGAGACGAAAAGAAATTAAATCTAAAGATAAAAATGATTACAAATCACATTCAAAAATCTGAACCTCGTACCAATCTAATTATTCATCATTTCAAATCTCACCGGTGACGGTGAGTGAACCCTTAAGTAATAGTGTGAGTGAGTGTAGATGTTTGTGAGTTATACATCCAAATTAATAATAATAATAATAATAATAATAATAATAATAATAATAATATTTGTTTTACTTTTATATTTTATGGATTGAACTTCTTTTATTTTATTGAATTTTTACTTGTTATTGGTTATTATTGGCCAAAAATTTATTGACTACCTAACATGATTATATTATTTATTATTGCTGACATACTGCTGAAATTCATACGTATTATTCCGATAGGTTGGTGAACAACACCAACCAACATCCCTTTCTCCTTCAAACATGCACAAAACACATCGCCGACCATCTTTTCTTCAATCGTGCCAATGCTAGAATCGCCGCCGTCCTTGTCGTCGCATCATCCAACAACACCTCCCACCTCCTCCCCGTGCTTGCATCGACATACTAATAGACCGCTTCCACGACACCGACCGGCAGCGCCACTATGACACTCAAGTACCCAGAAAAGAGAAGAGAGGAGAAGAGGAAGAAGACAACAACGACAGCGAGATCTATCAAACTGATGAGATTTTATGATTTTGGCAAGGTAGAGACACCGGCATTGTGGATAACAATAACAATGCAGATCTGAGTTTGCTTTCGGTAGTAGTGACGCTGACAACCTCATGTTCAAACCTTCACGTTGTGGTGGCACTGATCTATGGTGGATCTGTGGTCTTCGAAGTGGCTGGATCCGTCGTGTCTCCACCGGTGCTCATGGCGGCGACATTGACAACAATAATGACGGGGCAACAACAAATCGGCACAAGGAGTTGAGGTTGAGTCAAACCGTGAGAAATTTTTATTGCTTTTAATTTTTGGATGGTCATTTTTATTGATTGTTTTTATTAGTTTTGGATTATCTATTATATTTATTTTGAATGATTTTTTTTTTTAATTTTGGATGATCATTTTTATTTTTTGAATGATTTATTTTTAAATTTTAAATAATTATTTTTATTTATTTTGATAATTACTTTTTATTTTTCTGAATCACTTTTTTATTGGACGCTGCTGGTTACCAAATATTGCTTTATTATTATTAATGCTGAAATGAGTATTATTATTTATGCTGAAATTCATATTGTTCTTATCGTTTTGTATTACTGTCGTTGAAATTCAGGTATGTTATTATGTTGAGACTATATTATATTATATTATATTATATTTTATTTTATTAGGAGGAGACTTGTAAATTTGTGTCATTATCAATGCATTACGCCAAATTTTAACATATATTAAAATTTACTAATCTAATCAAGTCAAGCCCAAATTTAACAATTTACAATAATTGAATTCAATTTAACTCAAACTCATGAATTTGTCAAGTTTATCCGTGGAGTCAAATAATATACACGTAATATGTGGAAAATTCACTTAAATAAAATAAAAAAAATTATTATTTTCCAAAACAAATTTTTATGTCTTTAATTACTCATATTCAACCTTTATTTTTGTCTTGGACGAGCTGCAGTTAACTTACCGTAAATAATATATTTTAGAATTTTTTTTAAAATAAAATAAAGGATAAAATATATTTTCTATTCATAAAATTTTTAAAAATCTCAAACATATCAATTAAATTTTATTTCGTTTCAATTTTGTCATAAATATTTTGATTTGCATAATATATACCTCTGCAATTAATTTTTCAAGAAATGCAAGACTAGTTCGACAATAGTTTTACAAAAATAATCTTTAAATTGTTCTTAAAATTCTTGAAAAATTAATTACCAACAATATATTTGATGCAAATCGAAAATTTTTGGGACTCAATTAAAACAAAATAAAATTATGGATTTTTTGAAACTTTTGAAAAAATTTAGAGAGAAAAAATATACTTTACCCTTATTTTATTTTAAAGTCTATTTTGTTTTAATTGAGTCACAAAAGTTTTCGATTTGCATTAAATATATTGTTGGTAACAAAATTTTCAAGAATTTTAAGAATAATTTAAAGATTGTTTTTGTAAAATGATTGTCGAATTAGCCTTGCATTTTTTGAAAAATTAATTGCCAGAGGTATATTTAATGCAAATAAAAAATATTTAGGATAAAATTGAAACAAAATAAATTTAATTAATACTTTTGAGATTTTTTAAAATTTTATGGATAAAAAATACAGTAATGCTACACATCCAAGCATTTACCCTAACCAAGTACAACCAAGCAATTTTTCCCCACTCTCACCCATTACATGCGCTGAGACTCTCCCCCAAATTCAAAACGCAAACGCGTTTCTTCTCTTCTTCTTCTTCTTCTTCTTTTTCTTCTTCTTCTGCAACGTCTCTCCTCCTTCTTCTTCTGCAACGCCTCATTCTCCTTCTCTTTGCTGCTACCGTCGTCATCGTCGTTGCAGCCGCCGCCGCCATCATTGTCGCTGTCACTGTCGTCTTTTTCTTCTTCTTTTTCTTCTTCGTCCTCTTCCTCTTTCTCTTTTTTATCCTCTTCTTCTTCATCTTCCTCCATTGTTTACGTTGTTGGTGTTGTTGGTGTCGTTGTTGTTGATGAAAAGCTGAATTGAATATTCTAGAAAAACAGAAACAGATTTTGAATGAAAACAGAAACGGATTTGGAATGAAAAACAGAAACGGATTTTGAACAAACAGAAACGAATTTTGAATGAAAAGAGAAACGAATTTTGAATGAAAACAGAAACGGATTTTGAATTAAAAAAATGAATTTGATTTTCACAAAAATTGAATTGGATTTTCATGAAAACAGAAACGGATTTTAAATGAAAATAGAAACGGATTTTGAATGAAAAGAGAAACGGATTTTGAATGAAAATAGAAACGGATAATGAAAAGAGAAACAGATTTTTAATGAAAACAAAAATGGATCTTGAATTAAAAAATAAATTTGATTTTCACAAAAATTGAATTGGATTTTCATGAAAACAGAAACAGATTTTGAATGAAAATAGAAATGGATTTTTAATGAAAACAGAAATGGATTTTGGATTATTAGAAGTTACCATTCAAATGTACTCAAATGTACTCCATCTTCTTGTCGCTGCTGCTACACCTCTTTTTCGTCTTCCTCCTCGCCGTCGCTATCTGCTATCTTCTTCTCTGGAAGTGAGCAAAATTTTAGGGAAACGAACGAGGGGTGTGTGAGGTGTGGGGCGCGTGAGTTTGAATGGCTTGGTTGAGTTTGGTTGTTAAAAACACTTGATTGTGTATAATTATTGTAAAAAATATACTTTACCCTTTATTTTATTTTAAAAAAATTCTGAAATTTGCTATTTATGGTAAGTTGGCTGCAGTTCGCTTAGTGTCTAGGCGAACTGCGTCCAAGATAAAAAAAAAAAATTGCATCTGAGTAATTAAAGAGACGAAAATTTATTTAGAAAAATAATAATTTTTTTTTTGTTTTAATGAATCTTCCCGTAATTTGTACTCATAAATTATATATTTAAAAAGAAAAAGTACAGGAACCTTGTGAATGATAATTTTTTTAATTTTAAATACTTACTTATTCATTGATTCCCTAATTGCTTCCTAATATTAGTTTCTCGGCATTACTTATTTAAAAAACAATTAATAATATATGTTGTATTTAGTCCATCTCGCTCATTCTGCTCCACCTTAATGATTTTATATGTATAAATTAATAAATATAATTATAAATTTTATTTCAAAAGATTAGTACAGAATATATTGCACACTTATTAAAACTTAAAAGTATAAAAAATAAGTGTTATAATAAGTAACATATAGTAATAACCGTATATATACAGATGAGATACCTTGACATTATCTAAGTTTAAATATGCAAGCTCAAATTCAAGTTCAAGTTCATAAGCCCAATGTACCAAATTGTTAACGAGTCAAATTCGAACGATTGACTCACTTCTAACCCTACCTCGTGTTCTATACAAAAAGATACACTCTACTTCCAATCGGAGTAAATAATAACATCAAGTTTCACCCTTCATTGGTTCATTGGCAAATGGCAACATCCACCTCATACATATGCTTGTATCATGTTCAAACTTTTGTTGTAATGCCGTTTCTTCATATAAAAGTTTCATGATCCAAATCAATCCAATGCTTCTCTCCCTTGCCTTCAGAAACCACAATGCATGCAATTTCTCTAAAACATACATTCATGTACCAAAGTATCAGTACAATAATCAAAATAATTTAGTTCACAATATCTTAGTATACAAATATAAACACTAGAAAGATTCAAAACATAGCCTAAGGTACATACATTTAGACCCCAGGTTAGGTAGCTATGCCCTTTTTATCTTGCTTCTGAAAGCCTTATAGCTTCTTGATCAAGGGTTGAATATTCAGCAGTCCAAACAAACTGGTGAGACATGAGTTGATTACTAACCTCTTCTTCATTACTACGTTGCTCCAATTCATTCCATCTCTCTTGCAAACCAACCCCTTGAAGCATTTTCACTATCTCTGACATTGTTGGACGCTCCTCTGGGTAGTTTCTTGTGCAAAACAATGCAACATGAATTATTCTCTCTACTTCCTTTTCATCATATGTCTCTAGGTTTCTATCTACTATGTCCTTCAACCTGTCTTCCTTCAACAGCTTCTTTATCTGTTTCCAAAACAATCATCAACATATAAGGGTTAGACTAAAATTTCACTTTGGTTGTAGACTTCGTGTGCATGATTTATTCCAGTCCTTAACATTTTGAATTCGTCATTTTGGTTCTTGATATTACACTCCTTAATCTATCATTTCAGTCTCGTCGTTATGAATTAGCTAACGTGTCACACCATCGTGACCACGTGGCATTTTCAACACACGGAAAATGCCACAAGATTGCAACAAGTTAGCAAATCGGTACACAGTTCCAAGGACCAAAATGCTAGTTTTAATTGTTGAGGACTAAAGTGAATTATACTTACAAAATCAATGACCAGATATGTATCAAATCAAAGCAGGTAGTGAAGTGAAATAATGATAAAGTAGATATGATTCAGACAGACATTACATGATCAAGCAGAAGAACATCCTCCTCCTCCTCTTGAAGCCGAAATAAGTCAACGGCGCGTTGACCGGTGACTAATTCGAGAAGTGTTATACCATACCCAAACACATCAGTCTTCTCTGATGATTTTCCAGTGC
>JASCZI010272524.1:20094-31693 GCA_036250425.1 Stylosanthes scabra | reverse complement strand
GTTTACACCATTTCCGGGCTATGCAGTCCCGGAATTGGTTCAGGTTATATAGTTTGAACCAATTCCGGGACTGCATAGCCCGGAAATGGTGTAAACCCTATTCCGGGTGTGTAGAGCCCGGAAATAGGAAGGCTCACCTATTATGGTAAATACCCCATGCGTGCCTAAAACGGTAAATTTAGTTTTTTTTTTATTTATTTAAAAAAAAAAATCCAATGGATGTCTTGTGCCTTTCAAATATAATATTATTATTTTATTGTATTTGTCAAATATTAATGGCTCATATCTTTAATTGATGACTTTTATAAATAATTTTTAGCTATATAATTTTAGGCAATTCTTTGATACAGATGTACTTTGTATAGAGAGAAAAAAGTTGTTTTTCGCAATTTTTAGCGACACTTTAAAAATTGTAACTTTATATACTAAAGTGTTGCCAATGGAAAAAACAATAACAGGAGAATTACAAAATCTAAAAATAAAAATAAAAAAATTAGAAAATATTGAAAAACAAATTAAACAATCAGGAGAACAATATTTAGAATATTTAGACTCAATAAATGGATACAAACAAAATAGATATTTTTCTTCAAATACAATACCAGAACCTAAAAATATAAAATGCCACGATAACTAGACTGAGGGATCATATCCACATTTATTTCATACACTTGATCCACAACTAAACAACATTATAGACATATGTTGGGAAATTTATTTAGCAATATGTAAAAATGAATGTCCTCACTGTAAAGAAAAAGGAAAGCAGTAGATAATAATATCTGAAAATAAAAACAAAGAAAATAGTGAAAGTTGTTTAACCTTAAAAGAATTATAAGAACATTTTAACATAAAACCAAAATTAGAAGAATCATATTTTAGACAAATAGAAAGACCATTAGTTTTTAAATAATGGAAGAAGAGTACAATATTGATGAATTAAAAGATCTAGTATCACAAATAAAACAGTTAAGTATCGAAGAAAAATTAAATCCAATTTCTCAAGAAAACGAAGATGTCATAATAGGATATGATAATAGTGATGAAGATCTTGATCCTGAAAAAATGAACATAGGAAATTCTGAAAATAAACCTAAAGTAGAACCATATGGTGAAGGCACATCAAAAGCTGACAATAAAAAACGAAACTTTGAACAATTTAGTAAAAGTTTTGAAAATTTAACTAAAGAACAAGGGTACTATAAGAAAGTAGACAAATATGTAAAAATACCAAAAATATATAAACCAGTAGTTGGAAGCCTATCAACACACAATATACTAAATATTGATTGTGTAGTTAATATGGGAGAATTAATACAAAACTGGTTAAATCAAGAACAATTAATCTTACAAACTGAAGAAAATGTTAGAAATTTAGGAAAAGAAAATTACATCTCTTATGTATTATACAAGACGTCAGGAATAGTATTAAACTTTTTACAAAGATTTACAATAACAGAAATAGCCAGCACAGGAAACACAAATAAAGAAATATTAATAAACATAGCTACCAACATATGGAAAGAATTTATGGGAGGAACGGTTTCGATAGAACAAGAAAAACATAATTAAGAAGAAACAAGATATATCCTCGCAAATATTGAACTATGTAACATCTGTAGTTTTAACGCATTTACATGTCAATATAAAAAATATTACTATAAACTCAGCGATAAAAACGACATAGAATCATTTAAACAACTATTCTTAGCAAAAATACCACAACCAGTAGGAAGTATTATATCTCAGCAGTTCAAGGAAAAATTAAATACTGGAATAGTACAAGATACTTTAGGAGGTATTATTAAAACTGTTCATGAATATATTAAACATAAATGTACAGAACGACAAGCAAGGAAACAAATAATGGAAACTTATATACGATGTTGTAATAATTTTACTGAAGTACCACTAAAATTTGGGTGCTCACCCACTCCAAGAAGGGCGAAGAGACAGCCACAAAAAACACGCACTAATTATAGATATAAACCAAAGCCTCAATATAATAATCAAAGACCATATAGGCGATGGAAAAATACGTATAGACAAAAATATTATAAGAAAACGAAATGAACAGCCTAAGAAAACACAGAATACTAAATACTATCTTGAAGGAAAAGTAACATGTAGATATTGGATATGTAACGAAGAAGGACACTATGCAAACAGATGTCCTAATAAAAATAAAAATACGGAAACCAAAGAGAAACATAAAAAGCTAAAAGCAATATTTGCAATTGGATTAGAATCTATTGAAGATGATTTTGAATACAAAGAACTTTTTGAAATAACTATAGAAGAAGAATATAGTGAAACAGAATAAGAAGTAAGTACAAATGAATAGAAATTCAACATTCATAGAAGTAAAAATACTAAAACTAGGGAAAAATAAAGGAAAGAAAATAAGAGCATATATAGATACTGGAGCAACTTTATGTGTAAGAAGAAAGATTTATTTACAAAATGGGATAGGCTAGAAAAACCACTAAAGGTACAGATTGCGAATAAATCAATGTTAAAAATAACAAAAGTTGCGAGAATGCAATTGTTAAAAATCGAGGGATGTATTTTTCCTGTCCCAACTATATATCAACAAGAAACTGGAATAGATCTCATATTAGGAAATAATTTTTTAAGATTATATCAACCATTTCAGCAAACTCTTGATCAAATTAGTCTAAAAGCACCAAAA
Organism: Stylosanthes scabra; assembly: GCA_036250425.1. NCBI lineage: Eukaryota > Viridiplantae > Streptophyta > Magnoliopsida > Fabales > Fabaceae > Stylosanthes > Stylosanthes scabra. Next base: position 29,001 of record JASCZI010272524.1, on the reverse strand, counting down.
TTAGGAAGACAAAAAGAAAAAATCATATGGATACCAATCTATCATAGCATGAGAACTATTATTAGAAAAACATGTTTTTTGCTACAAAGTATGATAGAAACATCATTAGAAAAACAGGGAGAAAGCATTCTAGATGAATTAACTAGTGATTATCCATTAGATCCCAAAATTAACAAAAATACTGAATTAATAGAAATAAAATTAAGAGATCCTACAAAAGAAGTAAATGTACCAAATAAAATACCATATAGTCTACAAGATGTAAAAAAATTCGAAGAAGAATGTAAAAAACTACTAGAATTAGGAATCATAGAACCTAGTAAAAGTAGATATTCTGCACCAGCCTTCTATGTAAATAACCACAATGAAATTAAAAGAGAAAAAAGGAGAATGGTAATTAACTATATAAAAATGAATGAAGCAACTATATGAATTGCGAAGAAATTACCATGAAAAGAATATATACTAAATAAATTAAAAGGAAAAAATTATTTTTCAACTTTAGATGCAAAATCAGGATACTGGCAATTAAGACTAGAAGAAAAAACAAAAGAACTAACAACATTTACTTGTCCACCACAAAAGTTTTATCAATTTAAAGTACTACCCTTCGGATTAAAACAAGCACCAAGAATTTTTCAAGAATTTATGGATAAAAATTTAGAAGGACTAGAAGACATATGCCTTGCATATATAGATGATATAATTATTTTCACTAAAGGAGAAAAAAAGAACATTTAAAGGATGTTTTAAAAGTATTAAATAGATGTAAGGAAAATGGTTTAGTATTAAATAAAAAGAAAGCAGAAATAGCAAAAGAAGAAATAGAATTCCTAGGAATGAGAATACTGAAAAAAGGATTTATTTCAATTCAAAAACATGTACTAGAAAAACAGAAAGAATTCCCCGATAAAATGGAAAACAGAAAATAATTGCAGAGATTCTTAGGAAATCTAAATTATATAGGAGATCAAGGGTTCCTAAAAAACTTAGCAAAGAATCGAAGAAATTTACAGAAGAAACTTTCAGAAAAAATAACATGGAATTGGACTAAAGAAGATACTAGAGACGTAAGATTATTAAAAGAGAGTTGTACTAATCTTCCAACTCTTTATAACTATAAAGAGAAGGATATTTTAATTTTGTATACAGATGCAAGCAGGGAAACATGGGAGCAGCACTTACAGCAATCCCATGGACAAAAATAAGCACTGAAAAATGTACTACTGAAATAACAAATGAAATACTGAAAAATTTATCGAAACAAGAGTAATCTCGAAAAGAACTAATTTGCAAATACTTATGTGGAACTTTCTCTATTACTGAACAAAAGTACCCAATACATGAACTTGAAACACTTATAGTACAGAAACCATTGAAAAAATGGAAAATGGATATGTTACCTAAATAGTTCCTATTGCAAACTGATTCTAAATATGTTACAGGATTCAAGAAGTACAACATCAACAAGAAGATCAACTACAATCAAGGCCGTCTTCTTAGGTGGCAACTCCAACTTGATCAATTCAGCTACATCACTCAATATATCCCAAGTGACAAGAACACTATCACAGATTCATTAGCATGAGAATGGCAGCCAAAGCAGCGGTCAAGGAAGCAGTAATGGACCTTGAACAAGAACTAAAAGCACGTGATCAACAAATCGAAGAATATGAAAGTTAGCTACAGAAGTTACAAAAGGAACTCCAAGAAGCACTCGAGAAAAAGAAGTAGATTGCCGAAAACCTCAGGGTGATGAAACACACACTCTCCATTATGGAAGCCATACAAGTAAAGCAAGAAGCAGAAAGTTCAGCCAAAAAACTCCAGGAAGCACCAAAAAAGAAACAATATTGGGTTACCTTCAATGGCCCAATGACAGGAATATATGACGAATGGGCTAAAGTCCAACCATTGGTTATTGGAACACCATATGGCCACAAAAAATACAAATCACTGTCAGAAGCAAAAGAGGCACTTCAAAATGCTAAACAAGCAACCACCATGGCGCAACATCTCCAAAATATTAATCAGCAAATACCAAACCGAGTTTCCCTCAGAAGAACTAAAAACCAGATACAAAAAATACCATAGATAGCCCATCTCACTATAAACAAAATACCCACACTAAGCCAAATTAATTCAGCACCAAAAATTACCAAAACTCAATTCCATAATTTGTGGAAGTCACTCATGAACTACAACGACGAAGATCAAATTCATTCCTACTACCCAGTATATAGACAACATATTGGACCAAAAGCCATTATTCTACCATAAGCTACCGAAGTCACCACAACACACTATTTTCATGCAGGACTTGTTGATTGTATCTACATGACTCCACACACAGAGTATCAGCAAGTATCTCATTTTCCTCACAACATTCAGAATGTAGTTAAGCAATTTTTCGACAAAAGAGCCAAATAACGCACTATTTACTTTAGAGTTTTCTCAACACTCCCGTTCTATTCTTTGGAGGGGGAGACCATTGAAGAATCCAGACACATTGTCAACATCGGAATAAGCAACATAATTTTTCCAGCACGGCATGAAACCCCAAAGGAACCAAATGAATTAACTGAAGAATTATATAATATACAATACATAAATAACTATATTGGATTAGTTACACAAACTCAGAAAATAAAGCTAGAATCAAAATTAAATTACAAAAGTAAAAATATGATAATAATCAGCCAATATGGACAAAAAATGACAGAGACAGAGGACCAGCTCATCTCAGAATTTGAAAGACCAATCATAGACTTACAGCTGGACATCACTGAAGAACTGAAGAAAAGTATCTGCTCACTAATTAAAGACATAGGGGACCACCAATGCAATTATTGTACTAATACTGATAAGAAGAGTAGCGAAGAAGAAATAGAGGCAATAATAGAGTAAGAACGTAAGCGCTTACGTCATTATGTAATAATTGACCAAAAACGTAAGCCTTTACGTAAGAATGTAAATAATTGAGCACTGAGGAAGTTCTATATAAGGATGCCTCAACCTCAGTTGTAAAATAAGCTTGAAATATAATAAAAATCTTTTCTGTCTCAAAACTCTCACATATTGAAAACACTTAGGAATAGCTTAGGTCGAATGATCGGCTGTGCAACTGCCAAAAGCAGAACACGGATCAGACCAAGTGAAGGACGTATTCATCGGTTGTGCAACTGCCCGGAGCAGGACACGGATGAACGTCGTGCCCATCTACCACACAAACACCGCAACTACATCAACAACGTCAAGTATCAACTACCAAACATCAATTTAGTCATAGATGTGGATCACGAAATAACTTGTATTCAAGAACAAGATTCAAATATAATTGATTATATAAAAACCTTAGAAACAAGAGAAGAATATTCAGCAGAATTCTTAATAGAACATGCAAAGATAAAAGAAGTAGAAAAGAAAGGAAATATTGATTTACAATAAGGAGAAGATATCAAACAAAACTTTAAACAAAAGTTAAACACTATATTATCAAGAGAAAATATAATATATCTAGGAAAAATGATAAAATAATACCCAATTAAGATAGAAGAAGCACAAGGAAATTTTAGGTTACCATTAATTATAGAAAGTGAATTATCTAAGAGAATACAGAAAATTAAGAAAAGAGAACATAGATTAAAAATTTCTTATATTCACATAAGAACTGTACAAATAATTATAAAATCTACTTATCTGCGAGGAATAAACTCACCTATTACTTTAGTAGTTACTGATGAAAGGACAAAATCATCTACAGAAAAAATTATTAGGAATAATTAAAGGAAATCTAGCATACACAGTGATAAAATTTAATGTATCACCTCAATATGGAATTCCTCTAGAAACAAAAAACTTAGAAAACTCAATAGGAATAACTTATAACTTTCACCGATAAGATCTAATGGAAGCAGAAGATATGCCATTTTCAATAACATACGCTATAGGATATGCACTAACAAACTCTCACCATAGTATTGAATTTAGAAATAGTGAAAGAATACAAATAGATGAACTATTCGAAAAAACTTCAACTATAGAAAAAAAATTGAAATAAAACCTAATCAGATAAGAAAAATTATTAATCAACCAAGATTAATAGCTTCAACAAGCAGCAGAAGAATAACTCCACCAATAAATTTGAAAAAAAGAACTGAAGACGAAAAATTACAGGACCAGATAAAAAGGTTAACTGACATAGTAGAGACAGTAAATAATAAAATATGATTAATATCGTAGATATATTAATCTTAAAGAGCATCGAAGAACTAATAATCAAAATAGTAATAGAACTACAATATCAAAGACATTTAGAATGTACTGAGAATTTAGAATTAGAAGATATAAATTTAACTTATAGTGATTATTACAATAGTGAGATAGAAGATTATTATATGAAGAGTAAGAAAGTAAAAACACCTATGGAAAAACTAAAACTAAAAGAAATTAGAAAACTCAAAATTAAACTCAAAGAAATAATGAATAGACAAAAAGATCTAAGAGAAAAGACTGAAGAAATTTTTAATGAAAGAATAATGCTATTACAATAAGCAATTAGAATAAACTCAGAAATAGAAATAATAAAACATGCCGGAAAAAACCTATAGAAAAATAGCACAAATTAAAAATGAAATTGATAAAGAGACAACCCATTTAAATGTGTACAAAAGACAGTTGGAAATTATATAAGGACAGAATACAAGGAATAAAGAAGAAAGAATAGAATGTGTAAATATATATATAGAGTATCATGAAGGAAAAATCAAAGAACTAATAGAAGAGTTAGAAAAATACTATTTCAAAAATCCAACAAAGGATGCTTATTTCAGACGACAATAAAGTTAGAAACTATAAGTACGAAATGAAACTAATTAGTACACACCAAGGGTTAATTATGAACAGACAGATAATTAGAACGAGAGAAATAATAGAACCTATAAACATAACGGATTTTGAAACAGCAAATTATTTTTACCAAAATCCATTTAATAGACCCATAATACAAAACTTACTTGACACAGAAATACAAATAATAAATTTGTTTAAACACAGAAGAATCAACGAAAATACTAGTATCAGAGTACAATAACAATCAAAGGCAACACTTCGTATGCAACATTTTCATGAACATCTATAAGAAATTTGTACAGAATACATCTGCACCGTAGTAGTCACCTATAATTTTTATGTACTCTTAACACTCTAGATGTTAACGCCACTTTTAGTGAACATTTTTTTAATTATTAAAAGCCATCAATAAAATATAATATGTGTGTGGAACAGTGAAAATGTTTTACAAGAAATAATGATATAAACTAGGTACATTAATTGTTTGTCAATACCGCAATCAATGCTCGCTTTACTAGGCATCACTAGTAACATAACATAACTTGGTAAATTTTTTTAAAAATAGTTATTTTGGAAAACAAAATATTTATTTGGATAATGATATTTGAACAAGTGGTTTTGACCAACCAAATATAATCAAGTAATTTATTTCTATGTTAAATAAAATATTATTTTGATTTTTTTTATATATAAAAAATTATACATAAATAAACTTCTATTTGACATCAAAATAGTTTTAAAAGTACATAAAAATTATAAGTGACTTTAGGTGTCAAAAGCCTAGCTTGCCACACGGATATGCGGATCTTTTAACACACAAATGCAAATTATTTTACACATAAAAAACATTCTTGGAACTAGTTTAGATTTATTTATTTTAATTTAATTTTAAGTTACACTCACTTATTTATAAATTAACTTCACTTTTATTTGCACATCATCATTAATATTATTTACTTTTTATTAAATATTTACAAATTAAAATATAAACATTAAAATCTTACTTTGCTAATCACTATTTTTATTTTTTTATGATTATATGATATTTATTAATTTTATTCTTCAATAAATACTTGTATGTAATAATATAATAATTGTAAAATAATTAATAAATTATTAAATTATGAAAATAATAGTTATTTTCAAATAAAATAGTTAATATTGGCTTTATAATAGTTTATATATTGTACTTGAGTGAGATTATAGCACATTAGTTGATTTACTACTTTAAATTTGAAAAATGTTTTAAAGTCTATATCATAATAATAGGATTTTTTATTCTTAAATAAATAAATTTTCAAAAAGTTATTGATTTGTGCATCCTTACTAGTGACGCAAACAGTGCACGTGAGACCAAATTACTCCAGTCACGCAAGCTGAGATCGCGTCATTGCTAACGAGAAATGTTGACCTAGTTATGCGTGCTCGCGTCACTCGAGGAACGGACAAGTGACATATGCAGAGGTCGCGTCACTGGCTTTGATTGGTCTCACGACTAGAGCTTGCGTCACTAAGCTAGAACGAGCCCACCAACACTGTTTGCCTCACTGGCCCAAGATGGTGCATTTATATATATATATATATATGGCAGCGCCATTACTCTCCCATCATTTACCTTTTTATGTTGTGTTGGGAGAGTGAGTGTTGGCCAAAAAGTTGTATTTTGTGTTGAAAAAAAAAAGAAAAAGTATGTGTGCTTTGTTAAAGAAGAAGCGTGTTAGTAACATGGTACAACGCGGGGCTAGGGCAGCACCTTCATGCGGTTCAAGGACATTAATAGGCTGAATGAGACTCTCCACGTTGTCGGAGCCTTAGGATTTCAGCAGGTTAGCTAATTTCTTTTTTTAAAATAATTAATGTGCTGCATAATTATACTGCGCAGTTTATTTTAAATTATTATTGTAAAATATTATGTGGGTTTGTGTTGTGATTTAGGGTGTTTTGTATGTGATTATATTTAAATTGAAATTAATTGCCAATAATGTTTGTGTTGCGAATTTTAAAAATGACTAGTAAACTAACTACTCGAATAAAATGTTATTATTAAATGGTAATGTGTGATTATTCCAAGCAAGTTTGGTAATGTTAATTGAGCGTGCTCATCAGACGTTGTCAGTGCCAAACATGTGTGTGAACCTCCAAATTTCTGCACTTCCCTGCATAAATGACATCTTTTGTGAGAAAATAAGTCTAATGATAAACTTCGAACCAAATTAAATTATGTGTGACTAGAACTTACCAATACCCTAAATTTTGCTTCAATACAATTCGAATACTCCACGGACAACCATCAGCAGCATACTTGCATCAGCAATGGCACTTTATTCTATCTAACTCCACGACACAATACTCTGCATTCCTTCGAATGCTATAGTTCTTCACAGCCATACGGACCGCTTCCCAGCTCCTCAATGGATGACCAACTCGGAACTCAACACCATCGTCGGTGTTATAATCATTAACAAGCCCAGCTTGCAGCAGACCACTTATTCGTATTGCATCCAAGTCTAGGAATTGGGAGAGGAGCGGGCAGGATATATTGGGGATGTCCAACGAATGGTGTGTCCGGGATAGACTCATCGCCATTCAGGCCATCAGATGAATTACCATACTCTCTAAGATAGTTTAAGTCGGAATCAGAGCCGCCTATTTCTGCTTCCACCCCTTCCCCAGCCGATTCCGCAATGCGGAGCGGAGTCGCATGAACAGGTGGTCTGGACGGTTCATTGGGTTGTGGAACACTCGGACTTCCTGCATCAGTGGCCACAACCAAAAACTCCATAATAGTTTTCGCCATTAGTCGTCGGTGATATTCGAAAGTTACACGTACATGTTCATCGTTCAATAGCCACACCAGCATCCACCCCGGTCTCCTATCAGGCTATGGTGACAAGAAGCGGTAGCCAACCTCCATTATCTCCCTGAATCAACTACCGAGATTAGACAGCATCACCTGTTGCAATTCCTGCAAAGTGCCGACCTGAGGATGTTGGAAAACCACGAGTGATTGGCATTGGAACCAAATACCATCTTCGTGGCAGTGAGTGACCCTGTTCGAATATAACCGGATGGAAAAACATTTTATCCATGGCAAAAAAAAAGGTTGTTTACTTTTTTTTTTATGTAAGAAAAAACTTATTTGAGAGAAGGAAAGTTGATTTGGAGGAATGAGTTAGCAAATGGCATACCTCTCAGCTCCTTATATAACCTTCGTTAAGCCAGTAACGCAACCATAGTTCGTCTGCTGAAATAGCACCAGTGACGTGAACAGTGGCCTTGGAACTGTTTCATACCAGTTCCGCGATCACAGGTGGCGTCACCACCATGCCTCGAGAGTGATGTGTGGACGCATCAACTACATGTTAAAATTTATAAGTACGACATTGTGACACGATCTTTGCCTACGTGACTAGAGTAATTTGGTCTCACATGCACTATTCGCCTCACTAATAAAGATGCACAACTCGATAATTTTTTGAAAATTTATTTATTTAAGTAAATAAAATAAAATATTTATTTTATTTAAATAAAAAATTTCATAATATAATTATTTTTTTGTTTTTATTTTTATTTTTATTTTATATTATTTTATTATAAAACAATTATTACGGTTAAATTCGTAGTCAAACCGATTGAGTATGTAAAACCTTTAATTGATAGTTCAAACGGTTGGATCATGAGTTCGGTTTTCTAAACCTTGCCCTAATTACATCTAAAGTCTTTGAAAAATGCTAAAATTGCACTTCAAGAATAGAGTGCTTCAGTATAACTCATTATCCCAAAAATTCGTAGCCAATTACAACGTTTCTCAATTGGATTTGGATATGTTTCATGTCTTAAAACGAATATAGGATGTCACTGTCAAGGACAACTAAGAGAACAGTATATGTATACAGTCACATGAGCTCATCTTAATTATTGTGAAACAATCTAGAGTTATAAAGTAGATTTTTAAGCTCATCATGATTATGGTGAAAATGGGGTTTGGCAATTCGGATAGGCATGTTGGTTTGCAGTTGGTGACATATATAATATAATATAAAAAATCCAAATCTA